>JBBPRH010000128.1:0-55901 GCA_038092915.1 Boletus pseudopeckii
CGTGGCATCCCAAATCTGCCCCAGCCGACTTGAACTCGTGATGTGCGTGTTGCATAGCTTCAACTCACCTTCGTTGCGCCGATGATCGGATAGTCCACCTTTTCTGTCATTACCCTTTCCATTCTTTCCTCGCTGATAAGCTTCTTTCTGGTCACTGTAGCCGGTGATTGATGGATCAGGCTAACACTCAACTTGGTAGGTACCCATCAGCCATAGTCATAACAGTCATCGATATCATATTCCAACGTCCAAATTTCCAAGAAAATCGAATTCACTGTGACTACTTATACATGAAATTCCATCAATCTTACGACACGAATTCATCAAGACTAGAGAAGAGCATAGATTCGTGACACTTGGATCGCATCTATATCGTGAGGAATCGGTTTCTGTCTGCATGGCATCACCATCGCTTTGTCTTCAAATATTAGAGAAAGAAAGTTACCTCCCGGTGTATCGTCCGGATCAATTCACTTACAATCCAGATATTCATGGAGAGACTTCACCGTTTCCAGATGTTCAGACCGGCCATGTGCTTCCACGGACGGTGGTGATCCACGAGGAACCGACATCAGGATACTGTCGAACAAACATGTCAGTCTTAATTCGTTTCGGGGGTACGAATGTAAACGGAATCACCTGCCAAACCATCACACCGGCATCTGTGCAAGTCATCCTTCATCAGCATTCCGTTATTTTCAGGGATATAAAATATGTGCAAACTGACTCCAACCCGCAGACGCCGCCTCGGAGACACATGAAGCGAGCGTCGACGGATCCATGTACCCATTGGTAGCATCCGAGGTCGTCCCAGGTTTACCTATCACGAGTTTGTCCAGGGTGACACCGTTGGCCGCAATCTCGAAAACGGAGGTTTGGGGCCAGGTTGAGGAAGAGGCATCCAGAAGGCCAGAGCATGTCGTGTACTCTGAATCTCCCTCTGCGACCGAATAAAAAGCGTGTCCAGTATCTCATGATCCAATTTAATTTACTCAGTCACTTACGATTGTAGAACTAAGGCGTCATTGATGATGTTCGGGTCAGAAAAAAAAACTCCAGGATCGATGATTGTGCTAGGCTTACTTGGATGTTGTACTGAAATAGAAGTTAATCAAATTTCTAGGACGGATGGAAAAGGCTTGTCGACTCACCCAATCAATCAACGAGCCTACAGTCTGATCAATATAGAGAAATCCTCCTCCACTCCACATAGTTGGAGAGAACCTTGTTCCGATTCAGTTAATCCAGCACTAGATTCAAGTTCCAATTTGGCGATGGTGCTCACCATGGCGCCAGGGCTACAAGACACTTGGTCAATAGCTAAGCCATCACAAAAGAATAATAAACAACCCACGGGCTGAACTGAGAATGTATTCTCCTTGAGGAAGTTGTGTACGGAGCTGCTGGATGAAGCTGATCAACCAGGACTCAGCACTACCGCCGTTGAATGCTGTAAGGTCCTGTCATTTGAAAGTATCCCAATCAGTTGTATACTCGTATTCCTGATGGCAGGCTAGGGGAAGTACCTCGTAATCGACGTCGATGCCGTTAACGCCATACTGGGTCACCCATGCAGCCATGGTGTTCGCCACTGTCACGGCGTCGACGCCCGAGCTTGTTGGCGTATCGGTGGACCCGAATGCAGAGACGATCAGTGAGATTCCTGCTGCATTGTATTCCTGAACGTAGGTAGTACGATCACTGTCTGTAAGGCCCTGCCAATTCTGAGCCTCATCGACTGCGCCAGCGGACATCAAGAAACTAAGGGCACTGAGCACATGTTAGTCCCCTTGTTGTACACACTATCCGACAGCGGCTCACAAGACATTGAATCCCTGCTCGGAAGGAACGTCAGCGACTGGAATGATAACCACAAGGGTGTATTGCTGACCAGAAGGTCTGTCACGGAGGGAAACGGATTGAGCCACACGTCGTTGTAAGCGACAAAGTAAGGAGCAGCTGGTGTGGATCTTTTCAACAAATCACGAGCAGAAGGACTGAGGCGCCTGAGTTTGTCTGCTAGCGGAACCGTTTGCGCCAATCCGAGCACGGACAACACTGTGAGGGCTGCGGTAAAGCCAGAGCGGATAGACACCATTGCACTGAAACGACGCCTTGAGGGAGCTGTAGGAGTAGCTGCTTATCCAGGACCATATCATGACGGTTTATATAGCGGAAGAGGTCGGTCAGCGCCACGAAAACCAGAAAGAATGTATTGAAGGTGGAGCTATTCCAGAGTCCCTCTGGCACTAAGGGATAGTACTAGTGTTGCTTCTGGACGAAGATGGTAAGGTGAGTGCATGACGGCCGGATGGTTCTTGGTCCCGTGTAGCAAACTCGTCGGCCATTTGTCAAGTGACCAAGAACAGGGCTGTAAGAACTGCAATAAGAGAAGATGACGCTTGATCACCAAAAAAACTCTAGAAATGCTTGTCAGTGACTCAGTGCTGATGGACGACGCGGAAATAGTTTGCGTCCACATGGAAAGAAGTGTGGCAATGGACACAGGAGTATGGTGTTTACGAACGAGGACCGTGCAGATAATTGACTTGGACAGCCCACGCAGGTATCCTTTTTGTCGACCGTTGCATGATGAATGAACGACTTGAATTCGGCCATCCAAGAGCTTAGCCGTATCGAGACGGCCGAGCAGGTTTTGCGGGCATGCCTAGGTGGTCAAATCCTTGGACACGAATAAGCGACCCTGGCCCCAAAGCTCGCGCGCACATGATGTCTTCGACGGGGTCATGAACCGCGACAAATCAGTAAAGCCGGATGCAGAGGATCGAGCTTTTTTCATCACTTGTGAGCGACGATGTTGGTGTCTTATTTCAGGCATGGTTGCACCTCGTATAACGCGCCAGCATGCCGAGTGATACTTCGGAGTTCGTCTGTGGGTCAAACCGTCTAATGAGGTATCGATCAAAGCCTCAGGAGATGCCAGTACAGTCACCAGACCACTTCGAATTTCTGTTAGGGATAATGGTATTGGCGGCTCCACCTTCTGTAAAAAAAATTAAGGACTAGAACAGAAACAGAAATCGTGATAAGGAATCATCATACGGCACCTCAGGCCTCAGGCTTCAGAGCTTGTCTTTTTGGGTATGTCATTGGGCAGTGACATTTGGCCGCGAGAAGCACACTGGCCCATCCATCATGATTCATGATGCTGTTGGCGGGTGCGCACTGCGGACGGAAGGGCCGGATCACCAACTTGTTCAAGTTACGTATTAGTACTATGTCCATTTCCTAACCTTGCCAGTGGCGACTTGTCAGGCCATAGGCACAGTAGGTTGGTTACTTCGGACACCATCGCTGGCGGAGAGGTCTCAAACTGTTACGACTCGGCGTTGGCAGTAACGAAAATCCGTTCAACGTGACGATGGATGGCCGCGCACACAACTGGCACACTTCTCATGCTCAATCAGCATTCAGCGCCAAAAATCCCGATTCTACCGCTCCTGATTCTTGTCTCTACATCCAAGCTTACGAAGCAGCCTACACCATCCGCGGATTGCCCGCAGTGTCTGCACTGGCACGGTCTCTCGGGTGTCACGGACTATCTCTCATTATGACCGCCGGTAGAAAATCGAAAGATCTGGTCTCATTCGATGGAGGCAATCAGAATGTTCAGATGATACGGACCCAGCTGACACCGGCAAGTTGAACCAGCCCTTGTTGTGGTTAGATAGGTAAGTTTGTCAACGAGCTGCGCTTTGCTGTAAAGTTCTATTCTGGTCGAATCGTTGGAGCTGTCATAGTCAACTCCGGGGACTCTGAGGACGCCCTGTTTTCAAGGGTGCCGGCTTTACGTGGGTATCAGTCTAAGAGCACCATGATGGACGCACAGGCGATCAGCTCGGGGAATCGGCCATCGTCTATCTTTGTCGGTCCAGCGACATCGTTAGGCGAACCTGGCTGCTGACATGCACCAGGCTCCGGTAAGGTGATGGGCCTGCAAGTTGTTGCATTATACAACGACTCCGATTCCGAGTTATCGTGACGGCTAGACTAATATTAACGTTGACAACACAGCACAACCCCACTCGTTCAAACGTTCACGACTTGTGCGTGTTATACTCGTATGCCTGATGGCAACCTCTCAGCGGCGCTGCGTGGCATCCCAAATCTGCGCCAGCCAACTCTTGACGTACGCGTTGCATAACTTGGTCCAACTTCTCTGCCAACATCTTTGACCTTCTTTTCTCGTAAGTTACTTTCTGGTTACCATAACCAGTGATTCATGGATTAGGTTTATGATAACGATCCCAGTGGTGCTGCGCAACCTAACACTTAAGTTGGTACGTACCCATCGGCCATGTTCAATCGTCCGATCACGGATTTTATGTTCCAACATCCAAATCGCCAAGTAAATTCGAATTCTCCGTGGCCGCTCATCCATCAACTTCCTTAAATCTTCCGACACAAACTCATCAAGACTAGAAGCTCAGCGTAGATTCGTGACACTTGGATCGCATCTATGTCGTGAGGGAATCGTTCCGTTACCACCTATCGCAGGGGATACGAAAAAGATTCTTGGCTCAAGTGTATGCACCGTTGTTCGTCCAGCCACCCGAGGAGCCTTTCGTGCATGGCATCATCATCCCTTTGTCGTCAAACAGGAGAGAGAAGAAGAGGCTTACCTCCTAGTGTCTCGTTCTGGCCCGATTGGTTCTGGTCCAGAGGTTCCCGCCTGACGGGCATTTGGTATCATGGGGATAGCCTGCAACGCTGCCTAGCGAAATTATACAAGCAAGAAAAAGTGGTTGACGGCTGGTATTGACTGGTATATGTACTACAAAGATTACACGACTCAGATGCTTATCAAGGTGTGCCCGAGCACCAAGAAATTAGTTGTAGTCTATCAGTCAGAACAGATAAAATAGCAAATAAAAAGGTTCAAGTATCATCATTACCATCATCCTAGTCACTCTCATTCCCGCACAAGGGCAGTCGAGCTGAACCCACCTCGTCTTTGTAGCCCATGTTCGTGGGCTTCGCCTGCTCACTGACATACCTGCCCACAGCTTGACGTAACACATCGAGTTTCTCCTCCTTCTTCAGCAAGTCCTTCGCTCGAGGAACCAGAGGGTCAAACGACCAGTGCCATCGAATCTGCAGGTCAATCTCGCCAACCTTGAGCTTGGAGAGATCCTCCTCATTTGTTTGAGGTATGATAGCTGCCAACTTTGCAGCTTTCGCCTCCTTTCGCTCCTTCTTACGCTCATCGACCTCCGGGTTCACTTCTGCAACATGGTGATCATGTTCGAGCTGCTCCGCTCGATGTTTTCGCTCAGTTCCTGTTGCATCCATATCCCGTGCCAAGTTCTTGATGGACATGTGAGGAGAGCGACGGGAGGCAAGGGCTACCGAGCCCAGTTATTGAAGATGACGAAGGATGTGGGGTTTGTGGTATGTTCTCTTTCGCTCTTCGGGTAGAGTGATGGAGCTGAGCAACATGGGCTCTCTGTGCAGCAGATCGTCGTCGGGATGGATTCCAGCGAAAGCGGGAAGGCATTGGTTAACTCCTACAGTGGTGCAAGACGTGAACGCGACGCGTCTCCGCGTTGTGTTTATAGTGCTTATGACATGACGCGTTGCGAAGCGCGGAGTTCCAGGCTTGTAGATACAAACGAAAGCGAAAGGAGAGCCATCTTTCTTTCGGTCTCTCACAACTTCACAAGTACTGTACAGCCAGACGAAACACAGAGAGAGCTCATTCGTAGGACGGCCGCCCACATCATTTCACGGCCGAATCTGCCCAGCTGGAGATGAATATTTAGCCAATTACGGTACGGACAAAAATTTCGCCTTTGAGAGGGGACGCTCGTCTCGAAACAACAACAGGCAGCAGAGATCTTACATACACGGCGACGCATAGAGATACAGGCATTTCGTTTCCATCCCCCTGAGTCTACTTCATCGTAGCCATTGTTCTCGAAAGGTTGTACGCGGCAGAAATCAAGGTGACGTGTCTAGCATACCCATCGTTAATTCGTGTGCAAGGGACACTCAAGTAATGCTCACGTGAAGCCTTGAACTGCGTTACCGAGACTTTGGAAAGATCAATCGATCAGGCCCACGGGAGAAGACAGAACAGACGCACGCTTCACCGGCTTCCGAGATCTCTTCAGTGCACAATCCAACATGATTAGAGTACTGCAGGAAGTCCTTTAAAGAATTGTCGAGTCAGACCGGAGGACAGAGCGTCACAAGTCCTGACCTCAAACATGGTGATTGCACGCTGTAACAATGGTCGATCGAACTCTCCGGCACGCGTGAGTGCTTCGATACACCTAAAGTAAAACCAGAGTCATGATAGGCAGCAACAATCCCCAAGTCATGAAACGTACCACAACGTGCATAAGCAAAATGTCCCCTCCTCGCCACCAACCCCATCATCACTCTTCGTCACATCATAGCGGTAAACAAGGTTCTGTCCACAGATTCAGCATCAGTCTCACAAACCTGGCATTTATCTTACATTCGATGTCAAACCGCCTCTCTCGGGAGTCTTCAAGATCTGCTTGAGCGTGTTCACGAATCTCGGGTCAGACTAATGATCGATGAAACATGCAATATATAAGCCTTCATCAAACAAGAATGCTCGGACACTAACTGGAGTCATGAAAAATACAAGCGGCATGATAAGGACGGACGAATCCAAGGCGTCAGTCTCCTCGTAGCTTTGACCAAAGGCTTGCAATGCCGGGTTCCAAGCTTTGTGCATGATCTCTTCGTACAAGTCGTCCCTTGCTGCTAGCCACTCGTTGCGCTTTGGGCAGGGCAGCGATCGTTTGTCCGCCAAGCGTAAACCTAAAAGGAAACTTTTAGTTCCCAATCAAGAGGATGATATACGGTACATATACCTCGATCGATGGCCACCCTTGCTCTAACTGTCAGTACCTGAACCACATGACATGCAATGACTCACCAAAGCATGATCTACGTATACAGCACATCGCTTAGCGACACGCCGCATTTCAGCACGCGACTTACCTTTGAATACTACGCAAGGTATAAGAATATTAATTCAGCGTACACATGCAACATACCGTGAAATGACGTTTCTTGCCACGAACTTCCCTGTGATATTCACATAGACATTCAGACCCGACACGCTTTTCCCTGACTCGCACTGACCATATGGATCTTATAAGAGAGTGAGCATGCACATCAATGAAACGAGAATTCATAAACACCCACAAGTCGGGTTCCTTGTAGTTCTTGACGACAACTGTCATCGAACGATGTCAACTGGTGAACCAATGGTAAAGGTAAACTTGAAACCTTACAATCTACACTGAAAAAGCGCAACAATTGAGATTCGCGCTGTGATCGAGACGAGACAGCTTACAGTTCCCGCACTAATACCCTGGAAAAGTATGGATTTGTCAGTGTATGCAGTTATCCTCGACGCCGGCGTTGCTTACCATGTGTCGTACGACTGTTTCACTCTTTGTGAGCCTGTTCACAACATGGTAGTAGAGCGCTACGAACCAGGGGACGACCAAACTAGGCAGCCAAATCAAACAGTAAGCTTCAGAGCGAATTTCCCAGACGCACCTTCTGGCCCAAGTAGATACAATCCATCCTTCATCACAAGGTTAGCCAAAGCTGATACTAGTATCACAATAAACACCTACAATTCTCCATAAATGTCCTTGGTGCAGACGCATCAGGAAGTTATGCAGATTGAGGGACGAAGACTCACGAGTTGTATGTGATCTGCAGCACCATTCCCGATTCTATCGTACAGCAGATCAGCGGTATTCTGATAAATGGTTGAACTTTCTTGCCTAACAGGCTTTGACCCTTTGTGCCCATCGAGATGGTTCAGTTCTATTTCTTCAAGATCCTTACCTCCTGATACAGTATGATCCTTATTCAATGTATGTGTCATTCCTAGCGAAGACGGACTCACCGTGAATGGTGTACCTGACACATGTATGTGGATATTGAGGATGCTGACGCAATCCGATTGTGAGAAGGACAAGACTTACATGATTTGAAGGGAACCATCTGGGTTCTTGTTCCTCAGTCTCTCAAAGATGAAATCCATGTAAGCTATTGTATCGTCAGCGAAAATTTGTTGAATTGATCACCAAACAGACCATTGGCTTCATGGGTGAAGCCCAAACGTATGAGCGCGTAGAGTGTGAACGAGGAATCGCGAATCCAAGACGCGCTGGGTAGGTGGTAAGCTCGTGACGACCGTTGAGACAATTCATTGAAAATCATACCGATAATCCCTACAAAGACATGATGAATGCCATCGACGACCAACATATAATCACGATTTATGAACATACCAATTTCTCGTTCCACCAATGTATTCCGGCAAGCTGAACGTCGGACTCGCAACCACGGCGCCTTGATTGCGTTAGTGACGCATAGCACGGTGTTGATTCTACCTACCGGTTGGCTCATAGATCAATAACTTGAGTGCGAGAGCACTTCTATGGACAGCTTCTTTCCAAGCTCCTTGATAGGTAGATCTACGTATCCAAGAGTTCCAATAGCTATTCGTGGACTGAGAAGTTTTCAGTCACCAAATTAAAATACAATGATAGCGAGCGCGTACCACAAAGAGACGATCGAGTAATTCCTAGGTAGTAGTAGGTATCAGTAAGTCCACTTTCCCCGGTGACAAATTAAGGCGTACTTTGGTCAGCGCCGGATCTTCATCGGGACGCAACTTGGCAACACCCTTCATCACCTCTGAATAGACTCAGTGTCCGACGGCTTTCACATGGATTGTTCACCGTACTCTCAAGGGGTACTCCGAGCTCGTCAGCCTGCGCTTGAGTGGGTTTGATTTTGACAGGGAAGCCTTGCTCAGGGCGAATGCGCAATACAAATGTTACACGTTGCCCTTCCACAAGGGAGAGGTTGCAATATGTCGCGGGACCAAGATGGCCCTGTGACGAAAGATCAAGAAGATCAAGGTTTACCTCAGGGGATGGCACGTTCTCAATCGTGCTTTCTGCCACATAACGCAGATCCAGGTCGAGGTTTGGTGAACTAAAGACAACTTTGTTTTGTGTTTGAAACGGAACGGTGTCGTCTACGACGATTTCTGTGGTATGCCTATGCCGGGCGTAGTTGAAGGCTGGTGCACACTCTACACGGAGGGGCAGTGTGCCACGAATGACCTTGCGGAGGGAACTTAAGCCAGAATTGGGTTTGCTAGAGAGCGCTAGCAGCGCACCTCAACACGCCTTATCAACCAGAAAAGCATGGGCCGCTTTGTCTCCCCATCTGCCTGACGTGGTAAGAAATCTAGAATTTGTCAGGTTTCGTCATACGACGAAGAGAGCTGGTTCACCAGTTACAACAACAACGCCCTTGTCATTGAGAAATCTGGGAATATCAGGTCAGTAGTGGACCCTAGC
The DNA here is from genome assembly GCA_038092915.1 of Boletus pseudopeckii. Lineage (NCBI taxonomy): Eukaryota > Fungi > Basidiomycota > Agaricomycetes > Boletales > Boletaceae > Boletus > Boletus pseudopeckii. Next base: position 9,396 of record JBBPRH010000128.1, read on the forward strand.
TTTTCCGAGAGGCGAATCGTACTTGGTTTGCAACACGTTGGAGCTTGGGAGATAGTTCTGTTTTGTGACAAACGGAACAGTCGGTGTGATCGAGAAATGACCGCCCTACTACGGATGTGAGCTGGGAGCTACAGAAGATCCGACCCTGATCATTCCGACCTTGTTCTTGTCAAGGATCCTAGCGAACACGGAAGGGGAATCAAAGTTTGGAATACAGTAACTTTCCACTAGATCCAAATAGTGTAGGCAGAGTGAGCGAACATCGGATGGTGGGAAGGGAATGTAAATGATAGCGAGCTGACGCGCCATCCTCAACAGGTCGTGCATCCCAAGATCCCAATGTCACAGACCCGATATGCAAATAGGGACTCACCCGAACCATCTAAGCTGATCTACAAAGGATCAAATCAGACATCGATGTGGATGCGGAGGGTGTAGATTTACCAGAGCTGCGGTTCTCAGATTGCCGATGCTGAAACACAGTAACGGGTCAGATTGTTCGATAGGATCCAAAAGTTGCGCATACAGGCCATGGTCAGCAATCGGGAGGTAGTCGCGTTCTGGGGTGGGCGCTTGGACGTTCATGGTGGGTTTCTGAGAGCCTGAGAGCATTCAGCCTCATTTCAGGAGTTACGCCGGCAACCAAAGTTGGCATCACGAATACACGGTGGCCGGCCGCTAGTATGTACCAACAGTCTTGCCAGTGACGACGACAAGCCACAGGTGGGGACAAAGTCCTCGAGAGCGAAATACTTGTCGTCGCCCGCATTTTGGCCATGAACCGTTGTCATCGCTGCTGCTACCACGGTCCACTAGTCAGCACCAGTAACAGGTCTTTGCAGGCCATCTTGATACCTCCTGCTAAACCCCCTGTAGATGGCTAATGAGTTTTTGCGCCCGCTCAGAACAGCTCCTGATGATTCAAAACGTGTTCATTATCTTTTCCCAGGCTGCCCCGCGAAATTAGCCTCCAAATACGACCCGCCCAGCCTCAAGTTGGTACATGTCTATTATGTATCCTCGTCAGCATCTACAAACTTCTCTATTCACTAGGCTAATATCAGGAATAGTGGGTGCGCTTAAACAGCGTTGTGCTACACTGTACTACGTAGTTCTAAAGTCAGGTTTGTTCTGACTGTAAAGACTGTTCAGTGCGACGCCGCGCAGACCATTCCCTTGCTCTTGCCCTGCGAGCTTCCTTTACAACATCTTCATCACTGTTGCAACCCTGAATGCTCGGCGCGTCCGTGACATTTTCCGGTTCCTCTGTCAGCTTATCCGCCGACTCCCCACCATCGGAATCGCTGTCCCCGTAACCAGCAAGCCCTGCAAGGGGTGTGAGAGTCATTGGAGGCTGGATCTTTTTCGCTTCCTCCGCTTGATGTTGTTTCGCTCTCTCCTTTTCCGTTCTCCAAGCTCGAGACCAGCGTCCCCTCAAAAAGGAGAATCTTTTGTCAGTACCGTAATTGGCTAAAATCCTCATCTCCAGCTGTGGAGGATTCGGAGATGAAATTACATGAGTGGCTGTCCTACGAATGAGCTCTCGCTGTGTTTCGTCCGGCTGTACAGCATTCGTGAGAAGAAACCGAAAGAAAAAATGATGTGGATCCGAACGTCACCTCCTCGTCGCTACCTCCCCATGGATCTGGATCTTCTTCTTGGTTATCCATGGCCGCAAGTACTTTTAATCTTTCTTTCCAACCACGGTCGATCAACTTGCGCCGCTTCTCGCGGCGATAATCTTCGAGTTCATCGGGGGAAAAGAAGAACGTATCTTCGGAGTCCGAAGGAAGGTCTGACCACCCGCTTGGAGAAAGTGGCCTGGCTTGTAGTATACCCTCTGACTTGAAGTCGGGCAAATGATCCAGCAGGAGCCGGACATCGTACCTATCATGCATACAGTGAGGCCAAGATCGATAGTAGAAGTAGAAGAGAGAGAAAGTCACTCCTCCTCGGGAGGAATGGACTGGGTGCCATGTGCCGACACTTTTACTCCTACCTTCGGGGTTCCATTAAAAAACACTTGTGGTCTACATTTCCACCGAAAAACGCAGCTCGTGGGCATACCTACCTATCTACCCACAACAGGGGCTGGTCCAGCTTGTGAGTGTCAACAGTATCCGCGTGATTTGAATGTTCTGGTAGCCCCCATCGAATGAGACCAGATCTTGATTTATCGGTCATCATGAGAGATGGGTCCTGACACTCGAGGGAGCGTGCAGACACTGCGGGTGGTCCGCGGATCACGTCTGCTTCGTAAGCTTGGATATAGAGACAAGAGTCGGGGGCGGTAGAATCGGGATTGCCGGCGCTGAATGTTGATTGAACATGAGATATGCCAGTTATGTGTGCGGACTGCTCCCATTGATAGTCATCGTCACGAACGGGTTTTCGGTGCTTTCGTTTGTGCATTATCACTGCCAACGAGAAGTGACAGTTGGAGACCTCGAGCTCGACACCTAGTCGTCGCTTGTGGATGTGGATTACGTAATGTGCATACGAAACCCGACGGTGCCACTGGATGGCCCAACATCACATACAGCAAGATCACTGATTTTCGCTGCCTGGGCCAGCCGGCCGCCGTTTACCCGAGTCACAACGCAACTCGCACGGTCGGTATCACCAAGCAAACATTCCTTCACAGTGTCTGTGATAATAGTACACTTCGGTAGCCAGGCTAGCTAACGGTGTCGCTGAGTCGACAAAGATGGATGATGGACGATTCCCCAAGCTGGTCGTCTTTGACTTGGAGTACGTGCGTCCAACCTGTTCGCACACATGTCCGACTCACAGGTGTCCAAGTTTTACATTATGGGAGTTTTGGATAGATACCCACGTGGAGCCGCCCTTGAAGCAGGACCTCACTGGAGTTGTCTATGACAGCGCCAACGATCCGACGAGAGTAGAGTTTTACAAGGATGTCCCAGAGATCTTGCGTGGACTGACGAGCAAGCCGGAGGTCACAGTCGCAGCTGCGTCGAGAACGTTTGCACCCAAACTGTGAGTCAGTTTCACAGGAGAAACGCTGACAGTACTTGGTCTTACCCGGGAAGTGCACGAGAGGCTCTCAGACTTATCACGATTCCCGTATCTTCCTCAGTTGGAAAAGATACCACCGACGTCCCTGATACTAATAGAGTCCAATTGCTCCCTGCAATTGATTTTTTTGATCACCTGGAAATATATCCCGGATCCAAGATTGCTCATTTCAAACAACTTCACAAAATCACCGGTATACCATATAGTGAGATGGTGAGGGTGCTACCATATCGAACTCCGTGCTCGTTATCACCTGCTGACCTGGTAAATAGCTTTTCTTTGATGACGAATCGAGGAACGAAGAGGTGGAGACTCAGCTCGGTATGGTGAGTCTTCTTGTTGAAAAGGACATGCTCAACTGTCTCGTTTGAAGGTGTCACATTTTTTTGGGTCAAGGATGGGGTAGATTGGGACTGTTTCCAGAAAGGTCTTCAGGAATGGAGGAAAAGGCATGCCGGAGATAATAGTGCTTCGAGCTAGTCGCCATTGGAGGTAAATCGGCAGAACATCGTCGAATTGGCTTATGCCCCTTGTCCCATGGCATGGGTCGGATGAACGGTGTCTACGATTGGCAGGATGATGGTAAGTTCCGTAAAGAAATCCATATTAGCGGATGATTCAAACGTTCTTATGTTCCCAGTTCGACAGTATCAGCCTATCGTGGAAGATCACCGAGAATCTGATACATGCATGCATTATTGATGTGACCTCCTCAACTCCGTCTGCCCCATATTATAGTTGTTTGACCATGTTGTTTGACCATAGAGCGACAAACGCCACGCGCTTCGTATTCTGGCATTCAGGATCAACAACAAAACTTCCCGGAAATGTATCGCTTGTTGTTCCGTTTAACTCGTTTTGTGCTATGCGTAAGTTATACACGGGTGTGGCCGGTGACCTGTAGCCAAATTAGCTCACTGGCCTAGACGTACGGGCAAAGACTTTCCTACGCTGAAGATAAGTAGGTCACAAGGGTTCCAGAGAATGCTTGGCGTATGCTCCTGGACGCATGAGTGCTTTCGCGATTGGTGGGTTTCCCCTATCGAAGAACACCACAGTCTGATCTATCACCCTTGCTGGTAGGGACGAGCACATAATGTTGCCCATCGCGGTATAGGATTATCTCACTTTTGTCGTTGTTCATTATCACACCATACAAGCTTGACCGCGTTTTCGAGGTTGCCGTGATCAATGCACCCTTTCCGAGTAATTCCGTCGCGGAAGCCTTGTTTGCGATAAGGACAGACCCTTTGGTTGGGGAGATAAGGTGGGACATTTAGCCAATTCATCTCGCGAATGCGACTCTCCGCAGCATCACGTCGATCAATGTTTCCAACCATTGACTTGCTGTAAACAGAATTCAAGTGACGATTGACAGTTCCCAAAGAGCATAATCAAGCTGACATCTCATTTGTGGATAAATTGTGTCGAAACAGTTTACTTGTTTTTGATATTCGGGAATATCCACTCTAGGAGTTGCGATACGAAACCGACCGAAGCTGAGGGCAGGGCGATGAAGAGATATAAAAGCATGGTTTCGTTCTGAGTTTTGGTCTACAAGCCACTGCCCACTCTTCACCTCTCCCACCGAAACAAGATGTCGAAGAAGACCGCCAAGACTGGTCGGTCTTTCCGCTTGGTTGGACTGCCCCGGGATCGATGCTGACCATGTCCTTCATCTTCTCCGCTTAGCTACACCTGCCACTGGTGCTAATGCCAAGCCCGCACCTCCTTCAAAGGGGGCCACTTCTCCCCCTGCCGTTAGTTCAAATTGTCGACCTCACCGCGATACTTGACTCATACCATTCCAGAGCAAAGCAGCGCCAGCGAGTCCTGAGTCCCCTCCCGCGAAACCCAAGGGTGGTGGTAAGGCGCCGAAGAAGAAGTAAACCTCTAAGGGGTTTGCGAACAACTCTCCTCTCGCCTGCTATACAATACCAATGCGATGGATTCCCTTGGAGCACGTTCTGTTGATTGACCCCCTCTGGGTGGATACCTGTACTAATTTCTGGGGCGAGTGCGACGGAAGTCACTAGGAGTTTACTGTAGACGTGTTACACTGAGGAATTGGCACGCGATCTTGTCTTTCTCGTACCTGGGAAGATACGCGGACTCATCTGAATCGGCATTGCTGTAGCTCGATCAGCGATTGACCTTTTTCGACCCGCAACAGCAATTTTATCGAAGAGAATTAGCACTAGCATCCCCGAGTCTTGAACGCATCCTAAACCATTCATAGGTCGAGTAATGGTAAGCCATAACGACACTTGCCTTCCAAGGCATCTTTACATAAGCACAACTATCATGGGGCTGCGATGCGACACTTGGTTTTCCCATTTACGTCGTTTACTGCTGCCACTCTCTTTGGCGCCGGCGGGCTGGCAAGTTTATACCTTGGACTCTGCGAGCAGAACCGTGTCTTTGTACGAGTCATTAACCCGGGTCTTGTTCATCTCAATCCTCGCCGATTCCCAATTGCGAGTCCGCAGCAAGCATGGCGCCAACGTGCCCTTCGCAGAATACTCAAGCCGTTGATCAAAGCAGTTTTTGGAGTTCCGGAGACTTGAACTGGGATGGGCATAGGATTGGCTGGGCCATTGCTGGAGGATGCACAGCACTCGTGAGTCCAAGTCTCGTTCCTCGATGCTCCTTCTCATGACATCTTCTCAGACGGTTCTCATCTCTCTCGTTTCAGTTTTGCAACACTGTCGGTGAGTTATAGGTGACTCGTCAAGTCTGCTGTACAGATGAATCTTCATTCTAGCAACTACAACAAGCCTAATGAACAGCGACAAGTGTGAGTGTCAAAGTCTTGCGCAACCGAACTAGACCCATGAACTGGTTTATGTTAGCCTACGAGTTTTGTATATGCCGCCGGTTTACGCCGTTATCTCCTTCTTCTCATATCGGTTCTTCCGGAGTTATACCTATTACAGCCTCGTGGAATCAGGTGAGTTGTGACTTTGCTGCCTCGTTGACGTAACTCATGGCAGTTTTTCAGCGTATGAGGTGAGCTTTGTTGTCCTCGCAGAATTCCTATCTAAAGCGTAGTAGGCAATCACGCTGAGCGCTTTCCTGTGAGTGTCCAGTTTTTTTTACTACATCTCTGGTTGAGCATTCTCATCGCAGATTGCTCTTGATTGAGTATGTGGCGAATACTGCATCTGGTCACAATGCTCTGAAGGCCATGGAGCGCAAGGACAAAAGACCACTTCCAATACCTGTGATTCCTTCAATCTTCTGTTGCTAGTGTGATTCTAACTCTTCCCACAGTTGTGTTGTTGGAGATATCGTCCAACCAAGGTTAGCCACATGTTCGATACTTCTGAACGCATTACTTACTTTGTTCATTGCTCATTAGCCTTATTTCATGTACACCGTCAAGGTACGCCGGTCGACACCCCGCGAGGTAATATTACTTTAACCATTTGCAGTGGGCCGTCTTGCAATATGTGATCATCCGGCCAGGTAATTTACTTCTCTGACTTATTTGTAGACAGAGCGCTAAACCACCGACAAAGCATGCTCTATCGCGGGCATAATCTGTGAAGTATACAATGTCCTCTGTCCGGCGGGTCCATACAGTGTATACTTTGCCGATGTCTACCTGGAGGTGATCGACTTCATTAGCATAAGGTATTTGTCCATCGTCTCACGTAATACTCATTATCCGAACGTCGATTAGCATCGCTCTATATGGGTTGCTCCTATTTTATGGTCTCACCAAAGATGAGCTCCAAGGACGGCGGCCCCTAGCGAAATTTTTGTCCATCAAGCTTATCGTCATGTTCACGTTTTATCAATCCTTTGTGGTGAGTGATCTTTATACCGATAGTGCTTCTTGTGAACCTCTGCTCCTGTGAAACAGTTCAGCGCGCTTGAAGGGTCAGTCATCAAGGGTGAGTATCTTGGTCAATCCCTGTTGAAATTTTTTACAGTTTCGCCCTTTCCTTTTCTGCAGCTACACAATACTGGACAGCGACCAACATTGCAGACGGTTTAACTGCTCTGACCATCTGCATCGAGGTAAGGTTCAACGTCGACAATCTTGAACGAAGTTAAATTTGTGACTCCAAGATGGTATTCTTCTCTTTACTGATGATGTGGGCGTATACTTGGAATGAGTACAAAGTTGAAGGCGCCCCCAAGACCAGCATTTGGCGCCCGCTGTGGGATAGGTGTGTCAGTTCACTTCCACATGGCACGCCGCTAACTGACCTGTACAGCATCAACTTCAGTATGAAGGTTTCTCTTCACGTCTTTAGCTTCTGACATTCTCGTAGCGGATTTTCTCGTGGAAATCTTTGGATCACTCAAATTTTTCTTCGGCTGTGCCAGTGGCAAGCCCTCCACTCATTCCGGCCGCCGACCAAATGCTGCAACTGTCAATAACTACAACAAGAGGATGCATTTTGGTCAAGCATTTGGTATTGACAGTAGTAAGTATCCCGCAGACGTGGTTTCGACCGGCCGCGACCCTTTAGCTACTCGTCCACGTGCTAGTTATGATGAAGAGGTCCACTTGGCTCCTTATCCATACAGCGATCTACGCAGCGCTGACAGTACAAGCCCGATTGTCCAGTAGTTTATGGCCATTGGTTACATATTAGATTGTTGTTCACGTTTCGGAGGACAGTTCTCTTGTCAGGTGGCGCTGCTGACAATAATTTAGCTTTGGATACACGAAAACTCTTCTTTCTACTTGTCTATTACTCTTATCTGGTCTTACCATCTGCACTCCTTACACGACGTGTATTACATGTTATGCCAGTTCTTTGCTACTTTTACATAGGCATAATCCCATCATCCTGACCTGGGAAGTAGACTCAAGGACTGACTGCCGTTCTACGCGTGTAGTTAAAAAGCACTGATATCAATACTTCTCTAGTAACGCATGTCCAGGGACTCACGTTGCGGCGGCGGGTTGTCTGGCGGCTCGCCTCAAAGTCAACTGGGGCTGAACCTTCTTTGGATCAAATCGTCCGTAGTCATTTGTAGCGGTCGACTACGAGTTCTCTGACATAGCCGTCTGAGGCATAGGTTTGACAAAATGGTTTCGCATCAAGAGTAGTCTCAAATATCTGAAAATATGTGCTGAGACGAAGACACGTTTGCCCAGAGGTATCATGGAGATCAGTCGTGTAATGTAAATCCTCACATGAATTACGTGACTCGCAGACCCATTCACGCACTATACTCTGAAAGCCTGATCGTTTCTCGGAGATGAAATTCACAGCCAAAGGGAACAAAGGCTGTCGGTCATTTCACATACTGTGAGTATCCATTGTCCAATGTACTCGGCACACTTTTTTTAATCCAGAAACCCCGCGACTGCGACATGTCGCTCTGCCTAGTCTGGTTGTCCCGTCCACTCGATCAGAGGGTCTGCGTTGGATCAACCATCGGCCCTAAGGAAGAAGCAATACGATCAATGGACACGATATATACAACCTCCCCCTCAAAAAAAAAAAAGAGTCTCACTTACTTAAATCAAAGAACACGATCGGTTGCGACCTAGTCATGATGACAAGCCTGTCCTCGATCGCCGACAGCGCAGTCGGCGAAGCTGGTCGAAGCCCGCTAGGCAGCCAGAACATTCTCCTCGATCCACGGTAAACCCAGCCTTCCAGGCCATCCACAGAGTACGCTGACCGGAAGTGTCTGTCGTAGATAATGTGGGAGTCCGAATGCGAAACGAGATGTGGGCATGAGGGCGTGGACGTCGGAGGGGTGGTTGGTGTATCAGGGGGAGTGAGCTCTTTGATGGAAGTCTGAGGTGCCATGGGCTCGGGCTCGGAGGCTTCATTTCGTGGGACGAGCGATGCAGACTCCACGGGTGTGGAATCGGTTGAAACTACCATATCATCCTGTGCGCCGAAACCGTCGCCACGTATAGTCAGACTAGTCGAGCCGTCGGAGGGCTCAGACCCGGGGAGATCGGGAAGCTGAGTAGAAATGTTGGTGGTAATGATACTGGCAGCCGCACTATCCGCCAACGTTTCCTGTTCAGCGTACTCGGCAAGGCAACGGGTCAAATCCCAAGTGCAAATGACGCCTTTTACGCTGCGGGTGCAGATAGATTGATAGCCTTTGGTGAATTTGATAAAGTCAACGCCATCCGGATCGCTGACAGCATCATCCGATGTCTCCTTGAACACCTTGGGTGAAATACAGTGTGGGGCGACGTCGTGATACGATGGGTCCCAAACAAACATGGAGCCATCCTCATGACCAACGATAACAATGAGGGCTTCGTTGGGCGCAGCAAGCGCCAAGACCTTGGAGACTGAACACTCGATGCGATGTACGACATCACCGTTCTCCACCAACCGTATCTCCACACAACCTTTATCGCTTCCCACAACCAGAGTGACGCTTCCCGGTAGGAATTCTAGCGCTGTGACGGCGGCATGTCCCGTCGTGATGGTCGTCTTGCAGAGCACGGATGGGAGTTCCCAGACTTGGACGACCCCGGTACCATGCGCGCAGGCAAAAAGTTCGCTCTCCGAAGAAAATCTACTGCATGTGATGTCGAAGAAGCCTGGGATGCGTTTAAGACGGACGCCCGTGGACGCATTGTAGATGTGGATGCTGAAGCTCTTGTCGACGTTCCATGTGTATTCCGCCCAATAGGCAAAGTATCTCGAGTCAGGTGATGGGACAGCGCCGACTTTGCCTAATGTGTCACCTCCCGTCTCCAGATCCTTGACCAACGTGCCGGCAGGTGTGATTAGCTGGAGACCGACTATTTGTTTGACAAGCAGACTGCGTCCGTCTAGGGCAGGCCAGAAGCCATCAGCTGTTCTCTTGAAAGCAGTTTGAAAGGTTTTCCAGTTAGTCCTCGGAGAAGTATTCCATATCTTGATGATACCATTGTCAGCAGACGTTACCAACAGTGTCGTGTCGAGTGTCGTCGCAATGGCGGTGAAGTCATCATCGGAATCGTCCGCGAACAATGGTGGTGTGTCCAAAGTTGAGGGCGTTGCTAGTGGATGGCGCACCATTGACCAGCTTTTCTGCGGTGTAGAGTGCTCTAGAAACAAGAGGGAAGAGCCAAGGGCACAACCCATAGTCTTTCCATCAGGTGAAGGCGCCGCGTAGAGGACAGTACCGTCGTCTGTCTCGGCTAAGCGGCCAACCAGACCTGCAGGGATAAACTTGGCCAGTTTCGCATACCACGCCGGGAACATCGTTGCCGCTTTTCGGAAGTAGTGATTGACCGACCAGATATGCTGCTGAGACTTCGAGCTAGTCTCCGACATGTAGATATCCATGTTGCATACGGAGACGATGTACCTGTTATCTGCAGTAATCCAGACTTGGCGTATGGGCTTCTTGTGCATTCCAGAGAATGTCCGGAGGCAGACTCCAGTTCGTGTGTCCCAGAGACGGACGGACTGGTCGTCGGAGCCAGAGGCAATGCTCCCACTGTCAGGCGAAAACGAGATGCTATTGACTTTGGATGTGTGACCTTGGAATACACGGACCCGCTGGCCCGAGCGCACATCAACCGTTATGATCGACTTATCGTCAGAGCCCGAGGCAATCAAGCCGTCGCTGGACGAAAACAAGAGACATAGAATGGGTCCTTCATGGTGTGCGAGTGAATGTTTGAGACTCCCAGTGGAGATTTCCCAGACATGGACAGTCCCATCTGCTGCCCCAGAGGCAATGAAGAGGCTGTTCTGCGAAAAGGTAAGCACCATCACTGAAGCATGATGGGGACTTTGGCTCGGGTCCAAAAGCCGCTGCCCTGTGGTAACATCCCAAATGTCGATTGCTCCTGTGTCATAGCCGATGGCGACGTAGTCTCCGGAGGGAGAAAAAACGATGGGACAGGACGAAGTGCCGTTGCCGCGAAAGTGACCAGTATTGCTGCCGGTAAGCGTGTCCCATAGCTGCACCCCCGGGGTATCACCAGCGGACGCAATCAGGCGTCCAGATGTAGAGATGGCGAGAGATTTAATAGTGGCACCGGCGGATACCGAACGAAGGCAAAGCTTCCACTGATCGTCAAGACCCTGTGTGATCACAAACTTATTCTTCAGTTCATGTGCATAAGTAGCTCGGATTCCAACGAGCGTTGGTACGCAGGGAAGAGCATAGTAAACTTGCAGCGCTGCTTGCTGGATGGAATCATAACACATGAGCACCAATCTTTCCGCATCGCGAAACAAAGACAGCGTTTCTTCATATGGATTTGGCGAGCGCTGCAGTAAAACTCAGGTAGGGCTACACAACGAATGGTCATTCTTACCTTGAGCCAGTCCACAGCCTCACGTAAGCTTAATACTGCACTATCCAACTCGCCTGTCAGGCTGAGTACTTCAATCCAGTTGAGAAGATATTGGTTGGCGAAGGCTTGAAGGCAGAGAATGAGGGCATTGTCCGTTTTCCGATCCCACGGGACATGAGAGAGATGATGGGCAAACCAGCGACAAGCATAGCGAACACCCTCTTTAATACGAAGCTTGCATCGCTTGTCTAAGTTTTCAATTTCGCGATTCAGGATAGATGGATCACCTAAACTGCACATGTCGACCGTGAGATGCCGGATCATCAACTCTAAGCATGCACGGGCGAGGGCGCTATGAAAAACGACGGGGTCTACGAAATATTGTCGAGATCGAAGGGAACTGGTGAGAAAGTCGCGAAATGAGGTGTGATAAACGTAAACTGCGCCATCGTTTTCAGTACCCGAGTTTGAGATCACTAATACCGAGGAAAGATTCTTGACAATGTAGGATGTGTCGAACTGGAACTTCCAAAGTAAGTCGTTAAGACCGCGGGTGGAGAGCGGCCGGAAGGCAAAGACAACCGATCCAAGTACCAGGTCAACTTTCTCCACGTCTGGGATCACAGAAAGAGCATCTGAGTACAAGGCGTCGAGAGGCGAGTGGACGAGTGCGCTTTCTGCACTCGCACTGTTTTGAAGTACTCGAAGGACTGCTTGCAGCTGCGTGACAGGCGAACCATGGTCTATACCTACATATTTGACCACTGTCGTGGCAAAGATAAACAACCCAGCCGCCTTTTGGAGAATAATCTCGATCTCATCATCGGATGGCCACGGCAGAGGGCAATTGACGACAGATATGGTATCCATGGACTCTGAATCCCGGAGGCCTTGAAAGGATTGACGAAGATAGGCTCTAATGTCGTCATCAACATCAAAGTCCTGCAGCTGGAGTGAACAAGTCATGCTCTGCAGCTCTGAATGCTGGAAGGTCTGGACAATATGCGGTTCAGCTCTGCTCGTGAACAAGACCTTGAGTGGCCAGCGACAATGACGCAAGATCCCGGAGAGGAGGTGGACGATCTCATTCGCCATTTTCACGTCGTCACATTCGTCAAGTGAGTCGACAACAATCAGAACTGGATCGGAAAAGGAACTCGGTGAAGACATGATCGGCTCCTGGAGAAGCCTGCGCGCTTGCTCTAGTAGTACCTTGGTGGGGATCGTGGCATCCGCATCAAGTGCATCAAGCAAGGCTGGCCTGATGGATGATGCGAACACCAATATCTGACAGGCAAGCGTTGGGAAGAATCCCTTTGCCTTTCTGCGCAATATCTCCTTCCGCGAGAAAAAGAAGCTTGCTGCCAGTCGGCGCTGACTTGCATACTTCTCTGCGATGCTCTGCGCGACGGCTGACTTTCCGGAGCCTGCAAGACCGCTCAACCAGCATATGGGCTGTTCGCAATTGGGGTTGTCGATCCACTCCGCGAGGCGTGCAAGTAGCTCGAGTCGTGTACCTGGAAGGCAGGCTGGAGCGGGATGACGATCAATAGAGTCAAATGCCGCGCCGGGAACACTGGCACGGTGTAGATTTCCTAGTCCTTCCGGTAGATACCGTTAACTTGACCCACACAACAGCGCAAGCTAGGATTTAAATTCTCACCCAAGCTGCCTTGGAAGACTTGATTGCCTTGCACGATGGTATTGAGTGTATAGTTGCCCTGTACATTTGTTCTGGAATAGATGTACTGGTCCCTGTGAACCTCGCTGAACGTCGAATGACTGGCATCGATATTGGATGCGTTATTGATCATGGAGTTTCGATCAAAACACGTGGCTGTCCTTGTGGCGCTGACATCTCAAACTTCATGTTGGCAATAATCTGGTTTCATGGGACACGCGAATCACCGCGGGAACGAAGCTCTAACTCGTCCAAAATATGTACTACGGAAACTCGAATCAGGACGACGTCGAGGCAATCTACATAACTACTCTGACAGTACTCCAGGAGTGATCTTCTTCAAAGCTCGACGTTCCCCACCGCTGGTTCTCAGAGGACTTGCCATCTAAGTAAGTACAAGAAGAAAGTTCACTGGATGGAAACTCACCGGCACCAACGGACCAAAACCACACCCCAAACCACACCGCTGTAAATTTCCAGAGTCTTCCACACGGGATACTAGTAGGGACCCTCTGCACGCTTGTTCATCATGTGAAGGACGTCAACTGCGACCATCCCGGTATTCGCGCGCCGTGTTTGTCTGGGTGGCGCTGGCGGCTCTCGTGCGTTCACACACTTGCTACTACGCTCTAAATTAACAGCTTGGTGCGTACTGTTCATAGAAATCTGCAGATGGGCCTGTGATAAACGTTTAGTCATCCAACGCTAACACTAGCTTCAGATGCTAACGCATTCACGTGCTGGGAGTGTATCTAGGCGGAAATAGCGTGAGCTCATCTACTTGGCAAGTTGCGATCGTTTCGAATTGCGGCCAACCGATTCTGGCTGTCCACAAGACCCCGTCCTTCTTCCAGATCCTAGTAATGAAACTTGGGGTTACGCGGCAACCCCTTCATCTCAGACGCTCGACTTTTTACTACACGGCCCGTGAATTACCCATGCGCTGATATCCCTGTACATAAATCGTGAGGGACGGACAAGAACCGCCCTCAAGACGGATAATCGAACTGGCTTAAGGGTAAGTAATTCTTTTCCGCATCACACAGATGCATCGTCTGACTGCAATTTCTCTGTTTGCAGACCCACCGCACGATGTCATCATATATTTCATCCTCTGTTGAAATACTGGTCGATGAACGATGAACTGCCAAAGCGGCTTTCGTCGACACGCAAAGTGGTGCTACTGTCCGTATCCTGTTTCGCACAATCCTTGGGTGTCGCAGAATTCCAACCAGTCGTATTCTGTTTCTGCCTGAATGACGCCAGTAGCTGCCAACCTCAGGCGGCGAGCATGGATTGTGACCTGGCATTCGCAGCGTCATGGCAGCGCTGGAAGCAAAGCGGATGAAGTTGCTTGACGAGGGTAGTGTAGCAGCAAAGGAGAAAGAAAATGTATCAACTTGAATGCATTTACCTACCGTATCATCACTCAACTTGAAGATTCTGGTCTGCCCGAACGTCTATGGCAGACATCAAAAGGGCGAAATTCACATTGAAATGATCCAGGGGCCAGGGAGGGATGGATACCACTAATCATGCATTGTATATGACACATAAGATAATTCGTAGCATACTACAGTTGTGGACACAAGGCGGGGCTTGACGGCACTCGTTTCTTTTATGCGATCGTGACATCCTCGAAAGTTCCTCGCAGAACGACAGCCAAGTCCCAATCAGACATTGACCCCAAGGAAAAACGGCCACGTACAGATCACAGGCAAGTAGACAACAAAACAAGTCAACTAATCTCAACATGTGCCAGCGCGCTCATCAAGACGTCAGCAGTCGAGCCATCATTTTCCAGGACTGTGGTCTCATACATCCTCCTCTCCATGTCCACGAGGTAATCTGCAGCTCCAGACATCCAGGCCACCTCACAGCAAAGCGCATGAAGTGCAAGATAGGCCGGATTGGGGAGAGGATATTCAGTTGCTGTCGAGAAAGTCACGATATCAGGAATCCTGAAATTCATCTTCTGTCCTTGCCGAGCTTCGCATACACGACATGTGTGTGGTGAACCCTGTTGACAGATATTATGAAGTGCACAAGGGGGGGAATCCGGTGAACGCGCCTCCACAGGCTTGAGCCACATGGAAAGTGTATCGAAGGCCATGTGGCAATTGAGCTCCATCGGCATGATGTTCTCGAGCCGATGGATTCATTTACTCGCCAAATCCACAACGATATTGACATCGGTGAACATCGATAAGGTCGTCCAGACACCTCCATCTTGGAATTGCTATACAGATTTCTTGAGTGGGCAGAGGGACGACGTCGCATATACCCACCCTCTTGCCTTCTTGTCCGATATTTTCCTCTGGGATGATGTGCACAGCTTCCACATATCGGACGCCACCGTCTGAATAGTCCCTCCCTCCGGTAAGCATGCAACAATTGTTGTCACGACGCATTGCCTTTTCGAGACGTCAGAAGGAATGGTCTGTGTAATGTGCATGGGAACATACATACGCCCGAGCCGTGCGATGATCCAGAGTGCCCTCCTCCATCTTAGCTATGTAATATTGACGAGCGTCTTCAGGGGATGGGCGAGAGGAATGCTCCGACGGGGCGGGCGTTCGTCCGTCGCTACGCCTGACTGCAAACGAACCAGTAAGTAAGAGGGATTGATGAGAGCAAAAAGGCAGGGATTCACAAGCGCCGAGGAAATGATTGAGATAATGCTGGGCTAACTCCATCAGGATTATATCGTCCGCCGCCGAGGTGATTTCGTGTTGAAGTTGTGCTTGGCCATTACCGACAGGGGCCAAGCGCAACAAGTGGCCGAGAAGGCGAGCGCAAAGAATAGGGGGAGGACAGTGGGAGAGACGTTGAAGAATGGGCGCCGCAGCTTCGAGGGCGAGACATCGTTCGTACGCAGCATGGAGAGCCTTTGGCGGAAAGGGATTGGGAGGGAGCATGATAGGCATGTCTAAGAACGCCACCGACGCCTGGCGCATAAAATGGGTGAATTATGTAAGCCAGAAAACATGGTCAACAGTGGTCGAAAGCAAGACTAAATAAGAAAAGCATAGTAAGTACACTGTGTAACTGTAGCATATAATTCAGTGTCGTGAAATATGTACTGTAAAATTAGGAGTAGGGAGGCTGTGAATATAAAAATAAGTCTTCTTCGTCATTGTGACAATGTTGCCATCTTCAGCCCCTCCAAGTCTCCAACTTCAACTAACGACCCACAAGTAGTAAAACAACGTCGCAACTGATGTTGGCAATAATCTGGTTTCATGGGACACGCGAATCACTGCGGGAACGAAGCTTTAACTCGTCCAAATACTACGGAAACTCGAATCAGGACAACATCGAGGCAATCTGCATAACTACTCTGACAGTACTCCAGGAGTGATCTTCTTCAAAGCTCAACGTTCCCCACCGCTGGTTCTGGACTTGAGCGGCAAACGAGATCGAGTTGCCATCTAAGTACAAGAAGAAAGTTCACCGGATGGAAACTTGCCGGCACCAACGGACCAAAACCACACCCCAAACCACACCGCTGTAAATTTCCACAGGGTCTTCCACACGGGATAGGCTTGTGAAGGACGGCAACTGCGACCATCCCGGTATTCGCCGTGTTTGTCTGGGCGGCGCTGGCGGCTCTCATGCGTTCACGCACTTGCTACTAGCTATGCTCTAAATTAATAGCTTGGTGCGTACTGTTCACAGAAAGCTAAACGCTTACTCATCCAACGTCTACAACATCTCAGTAACACTGGCTTCACTTGTAGAAACGGCACACTCTCGTCGCAAAATGGATGTAACGTAGATGCCAGCGCATTCACGTGCTGTGACCGTATCTAAGCGGAAGGAGCGTGAGTTCGTCTACTTGGTAACCCGCGATCGTTTCGAATTGCGGCCAACCGATTCTGGCAGTTCACAAGGCCCCATCCCTCTTCCTGATCCTAGTAATGAAACTTTCCTAGGGTTACGCGGCAACCCCTTGATCTCTAACGCTCGACTTTTACTACACGGCCCTTGAATTACCCATGCGCTGTACATAAATCGTGAGGGACGGAAATTTAACTATGGCCGCCCTCAAGACGGACAAGTGGCTTAAAGGAATGTATTTCTTTTCTCATCACACAGATGTATCGGCTGACTGAAATTTCTCTGTTTGCAGACCCTCCGCATGATGTCATCATATACTTCGTCCTCTGTTGAAACACTGGTCGATGAACCGCCAAAGCGGCTTTCGTCGACACGCAAAGCGGTGCTACTCTCCGTCTTCTGTTTTGCACAATCCTTGGACGCTTTCAACAATGCAGCAATTTTCCCTGCAATACCTGCTCTCGAGAGGTCGATGGGTATTGCACAGAGTCAGTCCGCTTGGATCCTTAGTGGGTTCCAACTCACGTTCGCTTCGTTTCTCTTGATCGTATGTCTCATAACCTTCTCACTCACCACAATATCTGACTCGCTCTCAAAGAGCGGACGGATAAGCGATGTCTATAATCCAAGTAAGCCCAGTGCCAAGTGTCCAGACAGTTTACTCAGAAAGCGTTAGAAAATGCCTTCATCATAGGCATGGCTTTTCTAGGATTTTTTGCTTTCTGTGCTGGCTTTGTGAATAACAAGATCGCGATCATTGTATTAAGAGCGCTCATGGGCATCGGTAAGTAAGATGCTACAGGGCATTGGGTGTACTAACATACGTCACAGCGTCTGCGATGTCAATACCTTCTGCTCTCGCACTCTTGGTTCATGTTTTCCCGGAACCTCTTGAACAAGCTCGGGCAATTGGTGTGTTGGGAGGCTGTGGCGCAATTGCAGATGGTGAGTCTTGGCATGTTCTCAGCTTTGCAAACAACAGTGTGACACGCGTAGTGCTTGGGCTCTTCATCGGAGCGGTCCTTGTCGAATACGCCTCCTACCACTGGGTCTTCTGGTTTGTTGCGATCGTCGCCATTCCGGTTGCCTTGGGTTGTCTATTCATAATCCCTCCGGAAATTGCGATGTCCAGGAATGAGCCTGACACACACAGTGCGAAATGGAAGAGTCTTGATTTGATCGGAATTTCGATTTTGACTGGTGTGCCTCCACTTCATGAAATACTTCTTGCACACAGTGCTCATATACCATCGCCAGTTGCACTCATTCTTTTCATCTATGCGGTGACATCTGGATCAGCGGATGGCTGGGCCACTGCAAGGGTCCTCACTTTGATCATATCAATACTTCTCGTTGTTGTGTTTTTCTATTGGGAAACCCTCATCCCTGTCGACAATGCGGCGATGTACGTCACACTTTCTCTTACTCGTGTCCGTGAGTTTATTATTTTCCGCCACAGACCCCCTCGCATATGGTTCTACAACAACTTCTCCGTCCTCTTTGGTTCTGCACTGCTGCCATTCTTTTGGTGGAATTCGCTCTTCTTTGTTTTCACGACACTCTGGCAGGAGGTTTTTCACTGGACGGCCGTCTCAACTGTAGTCCATTTGTAGGTGTCCGCTGTGAAGGTACAAACCATCATTCTGACATTCCTTTAGGTTCCCGATCGGTGTGGCTGCCTTGATGATGAGCTTCACAGGGCCGCTGTCTAGGATGTTTAGCCCGAAGTGGATTATTCTCACTGGTCTTTCTATGGTAGCCATAGCCACCCTCTTATTTGCTGTAGGTGGTCGTCGGCCAGAGGGTTACTGGCCCTACATATTTCCTGCTTTCACTCTTGGTAGTGCTGGCACGATGTTGACATATAGCCATACAAAGTAAGTAGGATGTGCTCCTATCCCCTGCGTCACATCTGATGATTATGGTGTCACAGCATTGCTATCTTCCAGGCTGCGCCTGCATCCATGGCAGGCACGGTAGGGGCAATCTCCAATGGTGCCCTCCAACTTGGTTCTGCGGTTGGGCTTGCGGCGTTTACCGCGATCAAAACGTCCGTGGAGATTACTCATGGTGGCCCGCAAAAGTACCATGGGCGTGCAGCCGCGTTCTGGTTTCTTTTTGGAGTCGTATTAATCGAAATTCTCTCCGTATCCTACTTTTACCAAAGGGGGATAGACCACAGACCACAACCAAAACTTGATGACCACGATAACAGTACCTCGAGCAAAAAGTCCAATGAAACTGAAGAAGTCAAAAAGGATGCATTGGCGATGCAGGAGGAGCACGTGCACCGACTCTCACTCTCAAACGATAACCATACCTTGCAACACGTCGGAGAAGCATTTTGAACCTATACAACCTATAGGTCAGGCTTTTGCGAAGTCCAAGTAGATACTTCATTCTCTCAATCCGCGATTTCGAGGACAGACATTCCATTACTTCACACTTCGCACTCCCTCCGGTTACAACAGGAAGACAATTGACTCATCCAAAATTTGAGGGGATGTCAACCTGTTGGAAGTGGGTGAAACGGAGGAAAGAAGGAACCCACTCTCATTCATAAATATTTCGTGTCGCTGCAGGTAGATTTATCTATACTCGCATGTCATTCATTTATAATATGGTAGCTTTCGCTTTCGACTTTAGACGAGTCAGCTCGTAATGTTACACACATCTCGGTTGAAGCTCTCTCGCGTTCGTGGGACGATGCAACAAAGACCATTTGCTTCAGGTGTCCGCTCAGAAGCTCGGACGCTTCCGACTGGCATGGATTATTCCACGATTGTATGTACGCAATTGTTTCATAGACTCGGGGCTCGTCGGAGCAACCCTCGTCGTATGCATGGCAGTGCTGTATTCACCTCGGGTGGATTTCATCTGCCGCTCACGTTGTCTAACCTGCGTAGTCAAGGCGATAAGCTCGGCGTGCAAGATCATATCTCGAGAACGGCGGTACTACTTCCATGGTTGCCCGAGCGCGTCGATAAAATACGCGGGGTTTCTGACAGTCGTTTCAAGGTCCAATGTGCACGTCGTGCTTACAACACTATGCGAAACTCATGCAATCCCAAGTCAACATCACACGACTCGGAGACTGTTCGATTCGAAGGAGCTAATGATGACGCCAGTTCCAACAATGACTCCTCGCCTTTTACTATCCGTGCCTCGAGGATGCAAAGGGCCAAGCTGGTCTTAGTGGCGCTCAGCCAACAGTGTCGGCACGACCTCAGTCAGCGTGTATGAGTCTTATGCCAGCACGTCGTCGGAACTCGGAAGGAATTACTCTCGTTCAACAACATTTCCTTCGAGAAAATAATTCAGAACCCTAGCTAGCATTTCATACTTAAACTTTTTGTTTTGTTTTGTGGTGTGTGAAGACACAGGACAGAAACGCAGGACGACGGTGGTGTGCATGCCAATTACACCATGGGTAAGTTCTACGACGACATTCCCCAGTGGCTTTTCGAATGGATCAAGAAACAAAACATGTTCTGGGTTGCCACCGCCCCGCTTAGCGCACACGGCCATATCAATGTTTCACCCAAAGGGACAGCCGACTGCTTCCACGTGGTTAACTCAACGCAGGTCTGGTATGAGGACCTCACTGGTAGCGGTATGTAACGGAAACACCTCTTGTGCAGTCGATCCATTCTCATCGACTCCAAACACGACGATGCCATCTTGATCTTCACTGGCAGGCGTAGAGACCATCTCCCATGTTCGGGAGAATGGCCGCATAACGGTCATGTTTTGTGCTTTGGAGGGTCCTCCTAGGATCCTGAGGCTCTTCGGTGTCGGTATGTGTCTTTGGGTCTTGTTGCATTCTGGAAACTAGCCATTCCATTCGTACTAAGACAGTTCCCTGACCGCAGGTACTGTACACGAATATGGCTCGCCAGAGTACAATAGGCTCATCCCCGCAACGTCCCGTAAGCCAGGTTCCCGAGCTGCCATTGTTATCGATGTCTATCAAGTAGGGTCGGTGCGTAACCGTTTATTTTGTATCCGTCGGTCACCTTAAAGTTATTGGCTCTGATCGGACGTCGTTCCTTCTTCAGTCATGCGGATTTGCAGTCCCGTTATACGACTTCGTCATGCATCGCACACAGCTCTCCCGGATCTCAGACAAGGTTGAAACCGTGGACAGGATGCTTGCCGCTTCTCGCGACCAACAACGTCCGGATCAAGAGCAGGATCTTCCACGTGCCACAGAAAATGGCGATGATAAAGAGTCGAAACCACGGTTGTCTCTCCGCACGTACTGGCAACTCAAGAATATGAACTCTCTGGATGGTCTCCCGGGCTTGCTCGCAGCCCCAGACGCTATTCTTAGCATGAGTCCGCAGAGCCACTTCGATAAAGATGGTCCCCGGCCAATGTTACGTCGCAACGCGGGGGTTTCCGACGCAGTCCGAGACCGCAAGTGGTTTGTATCAGGGTTCGTGTTAGGAGCAGTCACTGCGTTTGCGATCACTAGATTCGCGAGAGGTTTGAAGGAGTAAAAGAGACCCACCGATACCTTCAACCTCGAGCTGAAACTTTACATGTCGTCCATTACAAGTTATGCAATCATCGCCACTTAGTGACAGTTCCACACCCACACACTCAGCCGGGTACACAACACATTTTATGAAACAGAAGCTCTGCGAGATGCTGCTAGTCCTGGATAAGTAGCTACTCCTACAGCTCCCTCAAGGCGTCGTGTCAGCGCAATGGTGTCTATCTGCTCTGGCGTTACCGCGGCCCTAACAGTTTTGTCCGTGCTCGGATTGGCGCAGACTGTTCCGTTAGCAGACAAACTCAGGCGCCTCAGTCCTTCTACTCGTGATTTATTGAAAAGATCCACGCCAGCTGCTCCTTACTTTGTCGCTTACAATGACATGTGGCTCGATCAGTTCCCCTCCGTGTCAGACCTTCAGGTCAGCAATACACCCTTGTGGTTATCATTCCACTCGCTGACGTTCCTTCCGAGCAGGGATTCAATGTTTTGTGAGCCGCTGTCGGATAGTGTGTACAACAAGGGGACTAACGTGTGCTCAGTGCCCTTGGTTTCTTGCTGTGCGCTGGGGCAGTCGATGAGGCTCTGAATTGGCAGAGCCTTACCGACAGTGATCGTACTACCTACGTTCAGGAGTACAATGCAGCAGGAATCTCGTTGATTGTCTCTGCATTCGGATCCACTGATACGCCAACAAGCTCGGGCGTCGACGCCGTGACATTGGCGAACACCATGGCTGCATGGGTGACCCAGTACGGCGTTAACGGCATCGACGTCGATTACGAGGTACATCCCCTAGCCTGCCATCAGGAATACGAGTGTATAACTGATTGGAATACTTTCAAACGACAGGACCTTACAGCATTTAACGGCGGTAGTGCTGAGTCCTGGCTTATCAGCTTCATCCAGCAGCTCCGTACACAACTTCCTCAAGGAGAATATATTCTCAGTTCAGCCCGTGGGTTGTTTACCATTTTTGTACGATGGCTATTGACCAAGTGTCTTGTAGCTGTGGCGCCATGGTGAGCACCGTCGCCAAATTGGAATCTAGTACTGGATTAACTGAATCGGAACAAGGTTCTCTCCAACCATGTGGATTGGAGGAGGATTTCTCTATATTGATCAGACTGTAGGCTATTTGATTGATTGGGTGAGTCGACAGGCCTTTTCCATCCGTCCTAGAATTTTGATTAACTACTGTTTCAGTACAACGTTCAAGTAAGCACAGTCACCGATCCTGGAGAATTTTTTTTCTGACCTGGACGTCATCAATGACGCCTTAGTTCTACAATCGTAAGTGGCTGAGTAAATTAAATTGGATGATGAGACACCGAACGCGCTTTTTATTCGGTCGCAGAGGGAGATTCAGAGTACACGACATGCTCTGGCCTTCTGTATGCATCTTCCTCATTTTGGCCCAAAACCTCCCTCTTCGAGATTGCAGCCAACGGTGTCACCCTGGACAAACTCGTGATAGGTAAACCAGGGACGACCTCGGATGCTACCAATGGGTACATAGATCCATGGACGCACGCTTCGTGTGTCTCCGAGGCGAACTCTGGAGGTTGGAGTCAGTTTGCACGTATTTCATATCCCTGACGACAACGGAATGCTGATCAAGGATGACTTGCACAGATGCTGGTGTGATGGTTTGGGAGGTGATTCCGTTTACGTTCGTGCTCCCGAAACGAATCAAGACTGACATGTTTGTTCGACAGTATCCTGATGTCGACTCCTCGTGGATCACTAACGTCCGTGGAAACACATGGCCGGTCACTTCCACGAGCAATTGAACATCTGGAAACGGTGAAGTATCTCCATGAATATCTGGATTGCAAGTGTATTGATCCAGAACGATACACCGGGAGGTAAGCCTTTCTCTCTCTCTGATATTTGAAGAACAAAGAGATGGTGATGCCATGCAGATAGAAACCGATTTCCTCACGATACAGATGCGATCCAAGTGTTATGAATCTATGCTCTTCTAGTCTTGATGAATTTGTGTCGTAAGATTGATGGAATTTCATGTGTGAGTAGTCACAGTGAATTCAATTTTCTTGGAGATTTGGATGTTGGAATATGATATCGACAACTGTTATGACTATGGCTGATGGTACCTACCAAGTTGAGTGTTACTAGCCTGATCTATCACTCACCGCTTACAGTGACCAGAAAGCAGCATATCGACGAGGAAAGAACGAAAAGGGTATGGCAGAAAAGGTGGACCATTCCATCATCGGCGCACGAAGGTGAGTTGAATCTATGCAACACGTACATCACGAGTGCTTATTCGTGTGCAAGGGTTGGACCACCTAGGCCGCAAAACTTGCATCTGCAGTTCTGATACGGCTAAGCTCTCGGATGGCCGAATTTGTCGTTCCTTCATCATGCAACGGTCGACAAAAAGGATACCCGTGTGGGCTGCTAGTGCCCAAGTTAATTCCCTGCACGGCCCTCGTTCGTAAACACCATGCTCCCGTGTCCATCGCCACACTGCTTTCCATGTGGACGCAAACTATTTCCGCGTCGTCGATCAGCACTGAGTCACTGACAAACATTTTTCTGGTGATCAAGCGTTATCTTCTCTGATTGCATTTCTTAGCCCTGTTCTTGGTCACTTGACAAATAGCCGACGAATTTGCTACGCGGAACGAAGAACCACTTCCGGCCGTCATGTACTCAACTTACCATCTTCGTCCCGAAGCAACACTAGTACTATCCCTTAGTGCCAGAAGGACTCTGAAATAACTCCACCTTTAATACATTCTTTCCGGTTTTCGTGGCGCTGACCAACCTCTTCGCTATATACTTAAACTATCATAGGGCAGCGTCTTTCCCCACACATAAGCTGTGCACACCCATCTTGTGGTTCTTCACGTTTTACCACACTTTGCTGCATATATCATAGGTGTAGATCATACTACGTCTGATCAATGGAGAAACAACTCCCGAGCTCCGACGAAGATTGTATCTGTCATATGTGATAGTTCTCGATTCGTGTTCCCTGTCCCATATGTTCCGCACGGGCTAGGACGAGACTTGCGATAGCCACGTCCTGCAGCCCAACCCCTACGGACTTGAATATAGTCACGCCATCCGGGGCTCTGAGGCCCTGGGACAGCTCAACGGGTACAAATTTCCCATCATCACCCTTCTCTACCAATTCACCGAGCTCGATCAAACTTCCGCTCGGATCTGTTGCCTTGCCTGCAGCGATGAGTTCCCCGGCTTCGATAGCACAGGCCTCTCGAGAGTCTACCACGACTTTCCATGCCCGACGTATAAGTTCTGAATCGACCTCGTGCATGTGCGGAGTAAAGCTCCCCACCAGGTTGATATGTGTGCCAGGCGAAACCCATCCCGATGGGAAGAGTGGCCTCTCGGATGAAGTAGCAGTACAGATCACATCTGCGCTTCGTACCGCATCCTTGACATATTTATCGTCTAATGTAAGCGCATTGAAAACGACAGAGGGATGTGACTGGCGGAGAGACGATGCGAGGTCGTGTAGACGCACGTTGTCCGTGCGGTTGACAATGGTACAAGATTCGAAGGATGGAAATGCGCGGAGGTGAAGATCGACATGGGCCTTGATTTGTTTTCCGGCACCGAATGCAACCAAGGTCTTTGGTGCCTTGGAGGCGAGCAGACGTGTGGCGAGGAGGGAACCTGTCATTGGTCAGTCGTTCGACATTTCACTTGTCCGTCGATGCAATCGAATCGAATCGTACCAGCAGCGGTCCGGAGGACTGTCAAAGCGGTGGCATTCAAGATTGCCTTGACACAGCCAGTGACCTCGTCCAGGACGAGGGTGGAGCCAGGCAATCCTTGTCGACTTCCCGGAGAAGAGGGCACAGAAACGACTTTGATGGCCGTTCCGAGGTCTGGTACACGAGACGGCATGAACAGAGCCGTGTGTCGCGCCATAGATATGGCCGTTCTGTGTGGGGATGCATAGTCTGAACTAGAAGAGAGCCTGTAGAAGACGGAGGCCATAAGTGCCTCAAGATCGTTTGACTGTAGCTCCGATATCACTGTGTCGACATCTTGGGTGGAGAGAACGAGGAGCGACATGGAATGTACGTTCGACGAATTCCTGGTCCAGGTCTCAGTTTCAAAATTGTCGCGGAACACGCGGAGAGTGAACTGGTTCGATCTCCTGCCATCAGCTCGCGTGAAGCTCCTATTAGCTCTCCGGGTGAGATGTGACGCCTGCGGCTGTAAGTGAGCCGCGTTGTTTTTTTGGTGGAGAACGAACTCAAGTTTTCATCTCTGTCTGCTAACTTGAATGTGGTTGGAGGTGTTGGAGAGCGAACGCTGAGATCGCTTTTGTAGCTCTTCGCCTCCACTCCCTGCCCATCACCTTGTCTGCTCCAGTGAGTGGCATGTTTTTTTGCGTCGTAAAGCGAAGTCTGAGATCACTTTTGTAGCGCTCATCGTCTTCTATCACATTTCGGTCTTCCTGTCCTTCAAGTTCGTCCCGAGCGGTTTGGTGTCGCTGTTAGCTAGTGGGTATTCGAGCTCTGGTTTCAGTTAGCTGGAATCTCAAGGTTTCGAAAGTGGACGGCGCACTTCCGCGCAGCGTTCGAACACTCCGGGACTCGGATGAGGGTTTCACGGACTCGTATGCAAGTTACGCTCTTTTGCGCCAAGACTTTCAGTTGCACGGATTTCAATCGGAAACATTAGATCCTTGCAGCGGTTTTCCCAAAGGGCCTTTCCTTCTGGTTATTGCAGAGAGAGTAT
This sequence comes from Boletus pseudopeckii, assembly GCA_038092915.1. Classification (NCBI taxonomy): domain Eukaryota; kingdom Fungi; phylum Basidiomycota; class Agaricomycetes; order Boletales; family Boletaceae; genus Boletus; species Boletus pseudopeckii. The sequence goes on from JBBPRH010000128.1 coordinate 35,436, forward strand.
GGGAATTAGTAGAGCGATTCCAGTCTTTAACTTCTGCAGATTTACGGTGCTCATGGGCTCATGGGCTTCCCTTCACATCGCGCTATCGGCATGGTGCACTCCTCGACTTACTTCGTCAGCATCGGGATTGTCACTGCGCCGCCGTTTGTTTAGTTTTCAAGATGACAATGCGTTCTCGTCGGAATATCCGCGTCGTTCATCTCGCGCCCCCCTCTTCTCCCTACGAAAACGCAGCGGTGGAACGAATGCATCGGGCGACCGTACAACGCGATCGCCGGCAACAAATTTCAGATGAGGTTGTGGATCGTAGGGCCGACATTCAACCGCGGTAGATCACGAAACGACCTTATAACTGTGAGCTCCCTTTTTGTCGCCACATTCACGAACCCTTTGTTCGCCGTCCGATCTCTATCATGTATGTCTATCTGCATGCAAGTAACGCCCACTAGGCTCGTGTCTTCTTTATATTCAGTCATCCAATAGTACATAGTAATAAAACCAGATATTGCTCGTCTCTTTTTACTCCAAGGGCATGTTACGATATGTGTGGGCGAGTTCACCCTCTCAATATGAGAAGACGTCATCGAGAAATTAGGTTAGTATGATTGATTTGGAATAAGGTGGATATAACTCAGTTTGGAGAAACCGTTCCAAAGACTCCACCATCACATGGTACCACAAATATTGCTCATACAAGGCGTTCCAGCCAGAAGGCTAGGTTGTCAATCGAGAAAACACCATGTACGTGTCGAACAGTAAAAAATAACCTGTGGTTTGTGGTGTCATAGTTGCCACTTTATGCAGCCTTTCTCCTGCCTTTTTGTTCCATCACAATTATCATGGATCTGCCGTACCGTCACGGTTGTAGGATCAACACAGGACGATGTGGAGGGCGGGGGAACAGGAGTTTATATTTCATGTTTGATATTGCGACATTGTGATTCAAGATCTCGAGTTCTTGAAGCTGGGCGAGTTGTCCCATCGCCAATGGGGTTAGATCAATGGTGATTGTGGGACGAGGGAGTGGCGTCGCTTCCCGGGAATCAACATGAAAACTTCCTGCAGGAGAGGGGCTGTTTACCTAGCCTGTTGTTTCCAGAATTCAGCAGGCTGAAATGCGGAGATCAGTGACGGTGACGCGAATTAGAACTTGAGTATATCGATGATGTACTTCTCTCTTCACATGATCGATCAAACGCGGCTCACATGATGGCCATGGAAGCATATCCATACGCTTGCAACCACGACATGAAGTTGTAGGCCGGATAAAGTCTGTTGCGAATTGACTTCTAACGTGGAGTAGTACTAGTAGTACATAACTGCAAAATGCTACTAAGTTAGTAGTATCACATTTGCGCCATTGGATGGTAAAAATACAACCACTTTGGATCACGCCAATACTACGTGTGCTGAGTGCTTGAAGTCGAGATAGGAATGAAATGGTATAAAAGTTACGTGGACCTTGCCGTCAACTCGAGGCAAATGACAGCCCATAGGGCCATAGCAAGCTCAAACAAGTTGAAGTTCTCACACCAACCAACTTTATGCGTCGACGTCAGCTGGGGTCGATATTTGCTGAATGTTGGTGTAGGGAGGCAAACACGAGTCCGTCAAGTACCATCGGCTCCCGAGGGAAGGACGCGCAGTCCGGCCCATCAATAATTGCGAAATCAGTGCTCTAGACCACGAACGTCTTTGCTACGGACTCGGATGTCATTGGATCATCAGAGACTGTTGTCTTGGAACCTTGCGAAACAGTACGTTTGCGTGTTCAGATTTTCACGTGTGGAGATGGCACATTCTTATTGCGAGGAAGATGCAACGCCTACTTAACGCAGTGTGCTCGGACCGTACAGTATTCGAGCAGAAAATAGTTCCTGCTTGTTGTTTCGACACGCGGCCGGCCTCTTCGCCGTCGATTGGCGCATTCTTATTGGTTGGCTGCTCCTGGCACTGGGCAGTCGACCCTTTCGGGTGAGTATTGTCAGTCGCGATCGGCACCTTTCCGAGCTCCAAACCATTGTCATTACACCTCCTTGGAGCACTCCTGCGGTCCTCGTTACTCATGCGCGGATATCTCTGTATATAAATCGTGATGGACAGATGTCCCGCCATCCTTATAAAACTGCATAATCAATGGAACTGGCCCACCTGGAGGGAACTTGAAAGTCACCTTGCGTAGGTGCAACTCGTCTAACTGCTCTAGTCTCTCCCGCTAAAACAATGGCCGACGAACCTCCAAAGAGGCTTTCGTTGGCACGCAAATTGGTTCTATTGTTGATGTGTTGTTTCGCACAATTCTTGGACTCTTTCAACAATTCATCACTTTTCCCCGCGATACCTGTTCTTGAGGTTTCTATGGGTATTACACAGAGTCAGTCTTCCTGGATCATCAGTGGGTTCCAGCTCACGTTTGCTTCGTTTCTCTTGATTGTATGTCTCATTACCTTCTCACTCGCGACGTGATCTGACCTACTCTCGAAGAGCGGACGGATAAGCGATGTTTATAATCCAAGTAAGTGCAGTGCCAATGCTGTTCCAGACAGTTTATTCAGTAAGCATCAGAAAAGGCCTTCATCACGGGCGTGACTCTTCTGGGAATTATTTCTATCGGTGCAGGCTTTGCGAACAATAAGATCGCGATCATGATATTAAGAGCGCTCATGGGCATTTGTAGGTAAGAAGCGACAGGGCGTCGAGTGTACTAACATACGTTACAGCATCTGCGATGACAATACCCTCCGCTCTCACACTCTTGGTTCATGTTTTCCCGGACCCTCTTGAACAAGCTCGGGCAATCGGTGTGTTTGGAGGCTGTGGCGCAGTTGCCAATGGTAGGTCTTGTTGTTGTTCCCGACTTTGCAAATAACACTGTGACGCGCGCAGTACTCGGGCTCTTCATTGGAGCGGTCCTTGTCCAATACACATCGTACCATTGGGTCTTCTGGTTTGTCGCGATCGTCGCCATTCCAGTCGCCTTGGGTTGTCTATTCATCATCCCGACGGAAATTGCAGTGTCTAGGAATGAGCCTGACACACGCGGTGCGAAATGGAAGAGTCTTGATCTGATCGGAATTTCGATTTTGACCGGTGTGCCTCGTCTGCATGACATACTAATCGCAATGGTGCTCATATACCATCACTAGTTGCACTCATTCTTTTCATCTATGCGGTGACGTCTGGATCAGCGGATGGCTGGGCCACCCCAGGAGTTCTCACTCCCTTGATCATTTCGATATTTCTCACTGTGATGTTTTTCTATTGGGAAACCATAATCCCTGTCGACAAGGCGGCGATGTACGTCACACCTTCTCTTACTCGTGTCTGTGAGTTCATTAATACTCGGTATAGACCCCCTCGCACATGGTTCTACAACAACTTCTCTGTCCTCTTTGCTTTGGCGCTGTTGCCATTCTTTTGGTGGACTGCGGTCTTCACCGCTTTTACCACTCTGTGGCAAAACGATTTTCAATGGACGGTCATCTCGACTGCAGTCCATATGTAAGCATCCGCTCTGGAGGTACAAAATCGTCTTTTTGATATATTCCTTCAGGTTCCCGATCGGTGTGGCTGCCTTGGTAATGAGCTTCACAGGGTCGCTTTCTAGGATGTTTAGCCCGAAATGGATCATCCTCACTGGTCTTTCTATGGTAGCCGTAGCCACCGTCCTATTTGCCATAGATGGGAGTCGGCCAGAGGATTACTGGCCCTACATATTTCCTGCTTTCACTCTTGGCAGTGCTGGCGCGATGTTGACGTACACCCATACAAAGTAAGTGGGATGTACCCCAATTCCCTGCGTCACATCTGATGATTATGGTTTCACAGCATTGCTATCTTCCAGGCTGCGCCTGCATCCATGGCAGGCACGGTAGGCGCAATCTTCAATGGCGCCCTCCAATTTGGTTCGGCGATCGGGCTTGCAGCGTTCAGCGCGATCGAAACGTCTATGGAAGCCACCGGCGGTGGCCCGCAAATGTACCGTGGGCGTGCAACCGCGTTCTGGTTTCTTCTTGGAATCGTGTTGGTGGAAATCCTCTCCATGACATACTTTTACCAGAGGGGAACGGACCACGGACCGCAACCAAAATTTGATGACAACGACAAGAATAACATAGTGAGGGCTTCGGGGGAAAAGTCCAACGAAGCTGGCGAAGCCAAGACTGATGCGTTGACGATGAAGGAGGAGTTGAATGGTTTGCCAGTGTGAGATGCGCTATTTTGCTTCTAGTGTTTTAGGGTCCTGTGAAAGCTTTTTCTTTTTTTCTTTCTTCGACTTGTAGGGGATTGTCATTCACGGGCATTGACCGTTTAGGCGTCATAGATTGGCAGATAGAAACGTCTTCGCCTGTATAGATAAAGGTATCTATTACGAAAAGCTCAATCACAGTCGAGAACACAGTGAAAATAAATACTGGATTGCGATTGTATGTGTCCCGTGAATTTGACAGATATTTATCCATCAAGAGCATCGAATGTAGTGTTGCATCACGAATCAACCTTGACCGGGATGTCGACGAGAAGACAGCCATCGCGACCGTCGTAGACTCGGAGGGATTGTTCTATGTGGTCGAACTTGGCCACCTTCATCCAATCTCCAAGCGGACCCAACGACCAGTTGCACGTTTCAGGCAGTTAGTAGCACAAGTTTCAGTGAGCCCAACTGACTCGCATGAGCTCCTCACAAATATTGCCCCTCTCTGATGATACCGATGGCTCCTGTCCGACCTACTGTTTATGTCCGTTAAAACATTATATATCGTCAGTTCGTGAGTTACACGTTATATGTACGTATCTACGCGTATGTATCGTTCGATAGAAAACAAAAAAAACTTGGGAGGAGAGCGTAGCGTCCTGTGCGATGGTCAAGAAAAGAGTCAGGGTAGCAATGCGGTGAGACAAACAGATTTAAAAGAAAAAAGAAAAAAAAGGGAACACTGTCACAGAAAGAAAGAGGAAAAGAAACGGAAAAATAATAATTGTTGCAAGTAGCATACCGTTCAAGAGATGCCTCTTCAAATTTAACATGTAACCAGAAACAAGAAAATGTCACTGTCAAACAACCAAGAACGTGCGCGCGAATGTGCAAAACCCTATGGAAATGCCAACGCTCAGCTGTTAGACACAAACGACATACCAGCAGGCATCGCGTCCAACAGCGCACGGAGTTCCCGGATACACTCGTGACATCGCACATGTACCTCCTTTGCGTTCTCCAACAGCGGCTTGATATTCTCCGGCGTCATCGACAGCTTGATCTCGGGAAGCGCATGCGGATCGTCGACTGGCTGCGGCGGCGCACTTCGTACGGACCCCGTCCGACTACTCCCCGGTATTTGTCCCCCCGAAGACGGTCGATGTGGACTCGTCCGACGCATGGACACGCGGTTCTTGGCCCTGCCATCTGACGGACCTAATCGTTCCCCATCTTCCACCTCTTCCACGTTCGACAGACGTGTCGACCGCATCGGTCGGATAGATCGCGGAGACGCCTCCGCTTGCAACCGAAGTGCTTGCGTCATGTCTTGGCCATGACGCGGTGTCACCGGTCGTTGTGTCGATCCAGGAGCATGCCCTGGAGCATGCTCTGAAAGGAACAACGACATCTTTCCTTTGCGTCCTTTGATGGTCGCGGGGCCTTCAATCCCCCATGCCTGCGCCGCAGTGTCCAGGTCGATCGCCATATCTATCCGGTCCCAGTCCTCTTCTCCTGTTGTATCGCTCCCCCGGCTGGCACTCCGCACATCGCTCCGGCTGTCTTGCGACGACTCCCCCGCGGAAGAGGACGCCCCACCCTTGTTCTTCTGTCCTAGCCTGAAAATTGACGCGAGCGAAGGACGCCGAGGAGATGATTTATGGTTCAAAGGCGGTCTGCTATATGGAGGACTAACTGGCATGTCCTTCATAGACCGTACCGATTCAGGTCCAGTACTCGTCTTTGATGCCCTACGAGCGCCACCTGCCACAAGGTGTCCATGCGGATAATGATGCGAATAATGCGAGGACTCGGTGCTGAGTGAAGCAGTCGAGGGGACAGCTGGGAGAGCATGTACGGGTGATGTCGCAGCCTGCTCCGAATGATTCCACTTCAACATTCTTAGCATATCCCTCAACCCAGTCAACCCCATCCTTCCACCACGTCGCTTCTTTTTCCCACTTTCTGTATGATCAGCGCCTCGAGACCCGGACTCTTCGGAAGGGAGCGTGACCGTACTATTCATCGCATCGCCCCATCGCCAATTCCTATTCACATTCTCCTCGAGCAAAGGAACGTCGTCGGGGGGAAGCTCGCCATTATTGAGCATATCCCGAAGGAGGACGAGCTGCCGTTGACTGAGGTCATGCCGGCCCGTCGACGCACACCACGAGGCGATGGGAGGACCAGGCGTCGATGTCGATGTCGTGGCGTTACTTATCAAGGCCACTGGAGGTGGCTTTGACTCTTCACCTGAAAGCGTCACAGCTCTCTCGCGGTTCATCCGACGGTCAAGCTCTGCTTGCATTGACACAGTTGGTGCTGAAAGGCTTGAAGACGGTCCTGACGCCGGAGGAGAAGCTGCAGAAGGCGCGCCTCCACCAAGTTCAATCAGCAACTCCGCACATTCCCATGATATTCTATACTTGACTGTGATAGCATAGAGAGTAGCAGCGATATGTTTGTGCTCTGAAGATAAGCTCGGTGTATTTGAGGAAGTTTTGGTCGGTGGTGAAGTGTTGGAACGTAGCCGAGAACGCGGACGGACAAGACTGAACGGGTTGGGTGACGTGGCCCGAGGTGGGGGAGCATTCTCGAGGAAGGTTTGCACCCCGGCGAGCAGATAATAGTAGGCTGATTGCAGCTCTTTCAGTCCTATGGAGTAGAGGCGCCAAGAATCAGTATCGGACAACGCCTTTTGGGGTGGAACACAGAGAACCACTCACGGTCAACACTGGTTGCAAACTCTCGAACCATCCCCAAATCCCTTTTCAGACCAATCTGCGCCTGACTTATTCTCGCAGGGATCTTCAGATCACCCAACGAATTTCGTCTCAGTACAGAGGCATTCGAAGGAGGTGAATTAGGGACTTGTGCAGTACGACCCAACGACGCTGACTGTGGAGATGAGGGTGTTTTCGGCGTTGCTTTATTTGATACCACTGGGGATGCAGAGGAAATGATTGGGGACATGGTGGTGGAAGCAGGTGCGCTCATCGAAGGCATCATAGGCTCGATCCCATCGCTTATATTCAGAGGAATCGAATGCGACGTTGACATACCATTGATCGCCCGTGGTGGCGATGGAGGATGTAGTTCGATCGGGGGTAACAAATCGGGTGTATGAACTCGTGGTGGCGTGTACACCATTGCATCTGCATCTGCATCGTGCTCTCGACCCTCGTTGTTGCCCGTATCATTTTGAAGTGAAGCAGCAAGCACGGGAGGAATGTAAGCAACTTCGACAGAGGATTTCCTCTTCTTGTGTTTCTTCCCGCCTACAAGGCTGATCTTGCGTACACTGCCCATGAAGCTCCTGGAGCCTTCTTGCAAGGGAAGCGCAGGCATTGGTGGGAGATCTTCCGCGCTCTCTGTAGGTGTGGGTGTTGAGAACACTCTTGAGGAAGATGCTCGACCGATGGAAGATCCATATGATGCGTGTCTCGTACCGATTGACGCAAATTTGTTGCTCCCGCTGCCGATCGCCAGAGTAGCTCCGTTGGGCACTTGCATCGACGTCGGTCGTCTGCTCGGCCCAAGCGATGGCTTCCCCAGCCCCATCACGCCCGACGCGGAAGACGACCCATCACCCGTCAGCTCCCCACTGCTTGTATGCTCGAGCGGTACACCACTCGCTTTCCGTCTCGACAGCTTCCTGCACTTGCTCGGCGTTGTAGGTACCTGTCCACCTTCCTGGCTCCCGCCCACTCCTGCCCCGGGTCTCAACCGCGCCTGATCTAAACTCTTCTCATGCTTGAGTTCAGCGTGTCCCGGCGACGGAGACCCAGCCCCATAATGGGCGCCGCCAGGACGAAAAAACCAGTTAGGACGCGTTTCGCTAGCATTATGAGAATTGCGGTTGCGGTTGGAAGGTGTCTGCGCCTGTGTCTGTTCAAGGGAACTTGGGGGTCGGGATGTATTCTCGTCTTCTATGATACCTCCGCTCGATGTGCCAACCTCCTGCATGGACACCTCTACAGGACCCGTGCTCGCTCTTTTCCTCCTGACGCCCCATTTCTTGACAGAACCAATGCGTGATAAGAGTGGCGTTTTGGACCCTCCGCTTCGAGGGGTAGCTTCCACCGAGGAAGAAAGCATCATAGGAACCATAGGTGGAGAGGACGCTCTCTCTCTTTCGGGGGTTGAAGGTGGCAATGGTGGAGATGACGAATCACGCTGTTCTTCGATGAGTTCAAAGACATTGTTATCCATATGTGGTGGTCGCGATTTTTTACGCAGACGCCGCCGTTCACGTTGAGTAGGTGGAGAGGGAGGAACCATACCGAGCGATGAGGCGGCACCTGAAAGCATGAGATGCGACGTGGAATTGAAGTGCCCGATTGAATTTCGCCCCGACGTTGTTGGTATTGAAAACACTGACACGGTAGGCGAGCGGGGGAATGGTTCGATAGGCGAGGGTGAGAGGGCATGAGGAAGAACAGGCACAGGTGGAGGTGGTGAATAGTTCAAACTCGCATGCGAATGGGAATTTGAAGAGCCACCACGAAGCATGGGTGCCGTTCGCGAGCGCGCGGTGACAGTCTTGTCCTCTTCCTTGTCCTCTGAGAACCCGAGATCAGCGTCGTCATCCTCATCGGAAGTATCGGCATATGCCTCTCGACGCGTGCGCTTCGTCATGGGGGTGTTGTCATTATCACTTTTGCTGGGCGATGTGGAGCTTGTCGGATCCATAGGGTCGTCAAAGTCATCATCCCAGTTTTCAGGCTCAGCGAGAAGTTTCGGACGCGGAGGTGTGTGATACGAGTGGCGAGTTCGGAGCGCATGGGCAGGATGGTGGTGTTGCAATACGTGATGAAAGGCTCGGTGAGCATGTTGACGCCGACCAGGGGGGGAGTCGGCCTTGTCCTCGAAGTCGTCGTCCCAGTTCTCAGCTTGTCCCTGTGTACCCCCATGCTTCGTTGGAGTAGATGGACCAGGCTCAGCCCAGTTATCGAGCCTGCTACTGATTCCACTCATGCCTCTTGCTCGGCTACTTCCCGCGGCTGGAGCCTTTGGCGACGGCTGCCTAGATCCGTCATCTGCATCCCAGTCCTCTGAGAAGTGGGAGGAGGCGACGGATAGACGAGGTTCGAGGGGGGAACTGATCGTTGGGTACTGTTTTCTGGCGTCTTTGGGTGATGGTATGTTGTTCGAGTTGCTCTGGCCGAACTCGAAGTCGTCGTCCCAGTTCTCTGAAGGGACCGCTGGCCATCGGATAATGTAACGACAAAAGACCGCCCAAATAGCGAGCGCGTAGAGCATTTGTACACACAGAGAGAACATGATCAGGGAGCGCCGGGGAGGGAGTGTAGAAAACGAGTTCGTGAGCGGGTGCCTCCCACGCGACAAGTTGAACGACACGAGACATACCTAATGTCTGAGCGGTCATGGCGCGTCAAAAAAGGACGACGAATGCGAAGGTGGCTGCAACAGGTTGAGCTCGTCGCACCCGTCGACAATGTTGGTGGATATCAAAGAGGGTCTTGGTCGTCGTCGTCGTGAATGTTGATGCTTTCGTTCTGGCGTAGCGCGTGCTGCCCCAGGGAAAGGCGTCGCTACCGACGTGTACGTTATAGGGATCCTGTCAATATTTGCCCGTGTTGCATGTTTCTTTTTTTTGCACAACACGAGTTTCAACTTGTTCCATTCCTCGTTACAAATACAACTCGGTCCAAGTAAAAATACACAAAAATTTGACAAAATTACCGTTTAGAACGGAGCGAGCAGGACGGGTTGCATTCTGTACGTCTTGAGATTTATCCGATTGCGATTTATGAGCGAGATATATCCACCGATTGAATAAAGGATATTTAATTAGTTAGCTTGTTGTAGTCTTTCCGCCTTCCATCATTGCCAGCTGTTGATGAGAGCGTAGGGATTCAACTGTGTCCATAGGCCGAGTGTCGCAGACTGTGGCACACCAACGCCAAGTTTGCCGCAGGGTGCGCGTGAGAAAGGTTGTATGGAGATCCCGAACCATGAGCAAGTGGATCCTTGTAGGATGCGCTGTATTGGGCCGAGAAGAACTGGTTTGCGGGCTGCAGAGGGCTTCGAGAGGATTGAGCGAGGCGTGATACCCGAATGGTATCCTGGGAGGCGAACGGGGTCATGTCTGCACGGGAAGATGAGGCGTATGGAAGGGGATTTGGTGGAGAACGTGGATGGTGATGAGGGAACGTTGAGGAATGGGCGGGAGTGCGCGGGTCGCATGAGTCAGGTACGGTCGGAAACTCGTCTATTTCTGTGGAGGTGAGTTTTGGTGTTGGCTCTTCGACGGCCTATGGCTGGGTGGTAAGGGTTGCAGGGAGTGGCACAGGATGGAGACCTACCCAAGGGTTGCTAACGAGCGGGACGGGGTAGCGAGACCACGACAAGCCATCGAGGTCGCTGAATTCGGTTTTGACAGACTCGAAGGAGAGCAAGAGCGCGCGGTTGAGGTCCTAGCCAAGGTCGTGTGAGCAGGCGGTATGTATATGAACGGCGGCGGTCTTACCTCTGGCATAACGAGCGCCTCTTGTTCCCACTGGAGCTGCTCGAGCTCGAGCTGTCTGAGCTTTTCCATGCGAATCTTGCCTCGGTCAGTGGTGAGCGGGGACTGCATGATGAGGAGAACCGGTAAACCAGCCGGACACAGAATCGTTGTAGTGGTACAGTACAGTGGCAGAGTACACAACAAAACATATGCATAAAGGGCGAATCGTTCCCTAGCGGAGTTTCCCAATCACAATCCAGACGAGATCGTCATCCATTCACAACTAGACCAACACTATCGTTGTCGACGTCGACCACTACAGCGACTGCGCGTTGTTTTGCTCCCCTTCGTCGTCGTCGTCGTCCATGACGAGGAACACAGTTATCAACCAGAGTCACGTTACGCGTGACATCACGTATGTGACGCTACGCGACCAAACTCCGCTTCAAAAGCAGCCTCAACGCGTCTCTTGGAACGCGCTTCTCCTTCTCCCGCCCCACGAACTCGCCTGCTCGCCATGCTTGAGGCTAAGCTAGAGGAAGCTGCCCTTTTGAAGCGCTTGCTAGACTGTGGGCACTTCACCCTCAAGTAAGGTGCTGTCATGCTAACCTTGTCCTTGTTCAGCCATCAAAGAGCTTGTGGCGGATGCCAATTTCGAGTGTAATGAGGAGGGAATCGTACGTTTCCACTGTCGAAGCACTGAGTCTCATTTCTGACCATCGCATTGAAGAACCTCCAAGCAATGGACAACTCCCACGTCGCACTCGTCGCCGTTAACCTTGAGGCGTCAGGATTTAAAAAGTATCGCTGTGACCGTCCCATGCCCTTAGGCGTCAACTTGGGCTCCCTGACCAAAGTGTTGAAATGTGCGAAAGATGACGACATCTGTGTAATCAAAGCCTCTGACGATGCTGATGTATTGAACCTCGTATACGAAGCAAAGAGTATATATATGGTTTCTCTCTCCCCTTTGTCTTTGCCCACTCACACATTTGGCCTTATTTCATAGATTCAGACAGAATCGCAGAATATGACATGAAACTCATGGACATCGACTCCGAAAACCTTGGTATTCCTGACACAGAGTACGATGCACGTGTCACAATGCCCTCTGGCGAATTCACTCGCATAGTCCGAGACCTTTCTCTTCTTGGCGAATCTGTTCGTATCGAGGTTTCCAAGGAAGGCGTACGATTTGCAAGCGAGGGCGAGGCAGCTAATGGGAGCGTACTGTTGAAGCAAACCGAAGCTGCGAAGGAAAAGTATGAAAACTATGGCAAGGACGATGACGAGGTTAAGGGAGAGGAGGATGACGACGACGAAGAAGAAGAAGAGAAACCGAGGAAAAATAAAATAAAAAAGGAGAAGGTCAAGAAGGAAGAGAAGGATGGGGACGTTGAAATGAACGGTGAAGATGACGACGAAGGCGAGTTCAAAGCTAAATCAGATGACGAAGGCGAGGAGGAGCAGGAAGAGGAAGAGGACGAGGACGAAGAGAAGCCGAAAAACAAGAAGCGAAAAAAGGCCCCGTCGAAGGTAAGTTAATCTCACCGTATGACTATTGTTTGATTTATCTCGTCTACTCGTAGAAAGGTCAGCCATCGAAAAAGGCCAAGAAGTCCGAAGAAGTCCCTTCAGATGGCGGCGTATTTATCGAGATGAATCAACATGTCTCTCTGACATTTAGCTTGAAATACCTCGTCAATTTCTCCAAGAGCTCATCGCTGTCAAGCACGGTACAGCTCATGATGAGTAATGATGTCCCCCTTCTTGTGAGTATACATGAGCTCGGTGTCGACCGAATATGTATTAATTTGCCTTCTCTTCTCCCATCTAGGTGTCGTACAAGTTCGGACAAGGCGTCATAAAATACTACCTAGCACCAAAGATTGGGGAGGAGTGAACTGGTTGGTGCATCATATTCCTCGCTGTGCAGATATCGTGTCTCGCTATATACGTCGACTCCATATATCACTTTTTTGTATCCACTTGCAATGTGCAATTCCCCTCATGATCAGTACTTCTCTGTCATGGAGTGTGGACCAGCAGGGTATTCTCTACATCAGAAATATCTAGAAAGCAACGAGTATATACAGCTAAGATAATCACATATACATGAAAATACAACCTGCATGTGGACGTAGATGGCAAAAGATAGCATCTCCAGCGAACACAAAAACAACCTCTCCAATGGATCATTCCTCTAGCTCGTCCACGTCGATCTCCACATTCACATCCGTATCATCATCGTCCCCGATGATATCCCCATCCCCATCCTCAAGCTCCCGATCCGTCTCCCCTGTCGATGCCGTCTCCTCCTCCGCACCCCCGTCACGGAGCCCAAACCACACCGGAATCAACCCCCACACCTCCTCCCGCGCGCGCCCTACCTCTCCCTTCCACTCCTGCTTGCACACCCCACACATCTTCAACCCGCACGTCCGCATGCCGTCCGAAAAGTCCTTGCGCTCGAGCATCTCCGCAGCCTGTACGAGCGTGAACAGCGGGTCGGCGTCTCGCCCACACGCGATCCCGCCGACGCTGCGCAAGACGTTGAGATGGATGAAATAAAATGACTCGATGCAGTGTGCAGACTTGGTCATCGTCGTCGTCGTCGCCCCTGCTGCCGTGCCTCCCGACTGCATTCCCACACCTACACCCATACTGGAGGAGGCAGTCCTGGTCGAGTAGAGACAGGCAGCCGAAGGACGGTGCTCGAGTGCGCGTGTGAGGAACGTCGAGATGTAGAGCTGCGCGAGCTCGCGTCCTCGAAGCGTCCGCACGAGACTGTCATGCGAGAGATGGATCATCGGCGGTTTCCTGTCCCCCTGTGTCTGTGTCTGTACCCAGTCCGGACTCGGAGGTTGAGCTGGCGGCTGGAGTTTTCGTGTGGCACAGTCCTCGGTCGAACGCAAGGCGCACGGATCCGGGGCTGCGAACACGGGTGGTAAGGCGCGTGCGCCGGAGACGATACTGCTTGGTCCGTAGCGCGAGAGGTCGTAGAATGCGCTGGGGAGGACTTCGGGGATGCCGAGCTCCAGGGCGAGGTTGATGGCGAGGACGGGGTGGGCGTATGCATCGCGAGGTGTGTAGCGGCCGCTGGCGTCCGTCGCTGCTGCCTCTCGTCTGTCCCAGCCAGCGAGCGTGGTGGGCCAGTCATGGACGAGCCGCGCGAGACATTGGATGCGCAGGTGCTCGATAAAGTATTTCGTGGATAAACGGAGGACGCTGGAAAGGGCCGAGAAGTCGCTGGCGTTGGGTTCTGGGAAGTAGCTGTAGAGGACCGAGTCAAGATAGAGAGAGGGGGGAGTGGTTGAAAAAGAGACGTACAATCCGTCGTAGAGGGCCACCAACAGACGATATACGTCTGACGGACAATCATAAATGTCCACCGTCGGACATCTGTCCACTATTTTGCTCCCCTCCTCGTTTGTCATCTCCTCGTCGCACATGGGTGTACCTTGCCTCGAGGGTTGTTCGACTGCCCGTCCCACCAGGAACATATCCTTGAATACCTCGGAATGTCTTTCAAGCTGACCACGGTGCACTTTGAATGCGGCAGACCCAGAGACAATGACGACGTTTCCGTCGGAGAACCAGATGTCAGAGCGGATGAGAGCCTTAGGGACATTCGGAAAGGGAAGAAAGCATCCCGTACTACATGTGAGCGGGTCGGGATGCGTCCGCATTGCTAGAGGGGGAAAGTGGGCGAGGGAAGGAGGGGAGAAAGAGAACAGAAACAGAGAAAGCGTGGATAGGGGATGGAGGCTGACCCGGAGAGACTGTTTGGCGGCAGCCTATTGGGAATACATACTTTGCGGTATGATCCAGGCTGTCAGGCCAGATCCATATCTAGCGTATCCATGGAGTCGACGGGCAGGGCAATTCTTCCTCAGGTCCTCCCCAATCCACAGCCCCGTTTCGCACCTTTCGGTAGCATGTGGGATGTACCGGACATCCAGTTCCAGGTTGCATCATGACCATAATGGTAGCCTTGAATTTTGGTTCTTGCTCGTACAAGGTGTATGCATCTACGATGAAAGTACAACAACAGTTTCTTCATATGTCCGCAGCAGTGAGTAGAGATTCACGGAACAGTGTGCGTCGGTCTCACAAATGTGTTATGGTCCTGTATTCTGATTGTCCTTGTCCATACGGATTTTCTCCACGTACACGAAGGTGAGAACAATGAGGTCGAGCATATACTCCATGTCCGGATTGACCTCTAGGCGAGGCTTTCGGTTGGGACCTAATATTCCCAGGAAAGGTCTGTAATATCGAGCGACCTCGGTTCGCGACCGATTATCCCGTGATAGCTACTCATTAAGGAGTCTAAGTGAATCGGCGCTGGATTAACTGGCGGATGGTCGGTGTATACGCACCACTGCGTTATTTAACAGCATGTCCCACCTATACGGGGAACCATCCGGCCCAGTAAACGTGCGCTTCCTATATAGAACATGAGCCGAAAAAAAATCGATCGATCAAGAACAACCCACGAACCGTCCCAATATGCCATGCGAAGGAAGGAACTCGTTGGATTGCATGTCTTGGCCATTGAGGCGAAACGTCGACGATCCAATCAGATGCCACTCTATCTCGCCGATCACATCGAACTGGTCACGCATGTCCATGGGGTCGTCGTTTGCCTTGATCTTGTGGAGCGTCGTCGTCCCCATGCTGATGTAGTATGGATGGGTCGTTTTGTATAGCACCTGACCACTTTCACTGGTGAAGATGGCATTGCGAACAGACTTGTTGGAAAGTGTGAGATGCATCCTTGGGTAGCTGACAGACTCTAAGAGGTTGCGTGGAACTACAGTACATTATTGAGGATTAGAAAATAAGTAAATGGAACTCACCTCAGGCGCTCCATAAGATTGGTGGATAACGAGTGAGGTGTTTCTAAACGCTGTGAATCTTATAATATATACAGTACTATGATGGGCGGTATGTCGTAAAAGAAAAGAAAAGAAAACTGACCTTTCCTCTAACGGTTCCAGAATCCTTATCATAGGCCCATGAGCGGTGTTAGTAACTAAGTAGGATTCCATCGTTCCCAACTTGGGACAATCTCGTTGCATAGGTAATGCCTCCCCTAAGGCAAAGCAGCCTTCTGGTGACCATGAGGCGAGATGATACCACGATCTCCATTTTACCCAATAACCACCACCATGGATGTGGACCTCAGTGCGTTAAGGTTCGAGTATCTTCCTTCTCGATCCTTTGTCGCCGGCGAACGCTCGTTTCTTTTCATAGCCAGACATATGGGGACATACCTGGTGTCCCAATCTTCACCGAATGGGATAAGCGGTAGGCACCACCGCCATATTCATCTTAATCACTCGATCTCACAACGAACCGACAGCGCGGATTGCTCGAACTCTGCGGTTCACCGGCCACATACAGGTGGTATATCTGGAAATAGCAAAACCGGCGCTTATTCTGTCGCTTTGTCCGGCCTTTATAGGGACGACGAAGATGAGGGTGATGTCATGTATGAATATTTGCCGAGATGCTGATCTGTATCTGACTCTCAACAGTATCTATACTGGCTCAGGTGGAACGGGGCGACGGAGCAAGGACGACGACCCCCAACTTGTATGTCACTGTAACATTTGACACGGACTTACTGCGCTGTTGACATCATGTCCATTCTTTTAGCCTCGTGTCCTTCCTCAGATAGAGGATCAATCGTGGGACAAGTATCCAAACACCACGTTGAGAGTAAGGTGATTCATTGATTCAATTCTTTCATTGATTATTACTTCTTAGGCATCACTCAATACCGGGAACCCTGTGCGAGTGATTCGTTCGTGGAAGTGTGGCTCGAAATATGCGCCTCTTGAGGGGTACCGTTACGACGGGCTGTACAAAGTGACTGCGGTGAGTTTGCATGTCTTGCCGAGTCTATTGTAATCACTTCAATGTGATACCTCAGTGTTGGGCGGATAAAGGGCACAGCGGACTAAAAATATGTCGCTGTCGATTAGAAGTGCGATCATGTCATCTATCTCTGTACATTACTAGCTGACGATTTCTTCCTTTCATTCAGCGCTTACCTGGTCAGCCCCCTATTCCAGTAAAGTAAAGCAGGGGGGACCGGTGGTTAATTACCTTGTCTAATTTACCCTTGTAAATCAGTGTTTTAAGTAACCACGTACCATTCCATCAGCTAGCCTAGCCCTAGGCCAGTCCACCACGAGCTTTACGAGGTCGAACCCGCAGAGATCATCTTCAAGGGGGACTTGAAGGAGTTCAGACCATCCTCTCTATCATCCACACACCCGTTTCTTGCTCGTTGAACGGTACAAACATACAGGTGGCACTTTAATACCAATTCCCAGATGAATTCCTGCGTGATGCTGTTCCTCTCTATCGCTTGCTCAAGCAGAACATGGGTAAAGGACATGACTTGTATGTTTTGGCGTTTCGATGTGCGTGTGCAAGATGGAGCTTGCTATGACGAGAATGCTGACCCTTGAAGGCTGGGGACGACAATCGAATTGACAACACAAGGCGTCAAGTTTTGTGCAAATGGTACCGTTGCGTTCTACGAGGAATGATGGCCTTGCCCAACATCTCATGAACACAGACAGGCCTGACAGTCTTCAATCACATCACAAGACAGCCTCGAAACTCTTGACAATCGCTGGACTGCCCATTCCCATAGCTCAAGACAAGTGACAAGGGGCAATGTTCACCTCCGAAAATACTGGCAGCAATGTATGAAATCCAGACGGACCCAGGTCCCAAAGCCTGTCGCCAGACAAGCTCATCCACTGCGCCTAGGAGCTTGATTGCACGAGTGATGGAGGCTACATCATGTTGTCGAGCCGGATTCGGAGGGGATAAATCCTGTTGTGACAGCGTGGATGCGGCGAGGGCTGAAAGGCTGGCCATTGGACCTATGGCACTTAGCGAGAAATTTAACGGAAGCACAAGGCCTAGTCAAAGCGATAAATATGCTATCGTGAACACACCCATGAGAGGAAATTGTGACATCTACAATGACAATGTTCGCCGCAGTGTGTATGACAAAAACTTGACAGTTTCTGACGGACAAGGGATTGAATGTTGAAGGATTAAGAAATTCAGCATATTCTTTACCTCTTAAAAACCACACACCTCTTTGCTCCTAACCCATCGAATGTGGATGGCAGCTGCGATGGCGCTCGCAATTGCGCGTGCGCGTGGCTGCAGGCGAATTTTGTTTTATAAAGGCACATCTCGTTTGCATTTCCTATTCTGGGTAATGCCTCCCCTAAGGCAAAGTAAGTAGTCTGTGAGCCATTACACGGGCTGGTCACCATGAGGCAAGTATACCACGATTTCTATCTTACCCAACAACAACAACCATGGATGACCTCCGTGTGTTAAGGTTCGAGCATCTTCCTTTACGATCCTTTGTCGCCGGCGAACGCTCGTTTCTTTTCATAGCCAGACATATGGGGACATACCTGGTGTCCCAATCTTCACCGAATGGGATAAGCGGTAGGTACCACCGCCATATTCATCTTAATCACTCGCTCTCACGCCGAACCAACAGCGCGGAATGCTCAAAATCTGCGGTTCACCGGCCAATTACCGCTGGTATATCTGGAAATAGCCAAACTGGCGCTTACTCTGTCGCTTTGTCCGACCTTTACATGGACGACGAAGATGAGGGTGATGTCATGTATGAATATTTGCCGAGATGCTGATCTGTATCTGACTCTCAACAGTATCTATACTGGCTCAGGTGGAAAGCAGCGATGGGACAAGACCAAGGACCCAAAACGTGTATGTCACTGTAACATTTGACACGGACTTACTGCGCTGTTGACATCATGTCCATTCTTTTAGCCTCATTTCAGTCCTCAGGTAGTGGATCAATCATGGCACAAGTATCCAAACAACACGTTGAGAGTAAGGTGATTCAATGATTCAATTTTTTCGCTTATTGTTACTTCTTAGGCATCACTCAATACCGGAAACCCTGTGCGAGTGATTCGTTCGTGGAAGTGTGACTCGAAATACGCGCCTCTTGAGGGGTACCGTTACGACGGGCTGTACAAAGTGACTGCGGTGAGTTTGCATGTCTTGCCGTTGTTGATCACTTCAATGTGATAGATATCTCAGTGTTGGAGAGCTAAGGGGTTGAGCGGACTAAAAATATGTCGCTGTCGATTAGAGGTGCGATGTAATCTATCTCTGTACATTACTAGTTGACGGTTTCTTCCTTTCATTCAGCGCCTACCTGATCAGCCTCCTATTCCAGTCAACTTGGAGTCAGAAGAAGATGATTCAGATGAGTTTGGTCGGGGTGATGGGGGTAGTGACGCTGCGTCTGCTGCGCTGGAGTGAACCAATGGAAAGGTTCCTCAAACTTGAAATGTCATATGACAATGGCATTCATCGGCTCGATAAGAAGTGGGCTTGCGTGGGAGGGCGAATGTCAGTGATTAGCGTTCAAATGTGTAACTAGTATTGAGCTCCTATTCTGGATTCTGGGTTCCAAATTGTGTTCACAGACGTCTAGTCAATATGTCGAAGATATCGTCGAAAGCTGTTCCGACAGCACATTCTGTGAATGTCGCTCGGTATTTCTGGTCATCTGCCAGTGAGCCTGCTCGTCATTTGATACCCCATCGGCTAACAGAAATAATTAAATCACTGCATCGAACGCGTTCTCTAGAGATACCGCACGCCAGTGGTGGATGGGGGGAATGCTTCCACTCATCCGAGGTTGGCTAGTGGGCTTTCGCCTAGGCAGAGGTGGGCCAACTTGAAAGGAATATGAACTGGATGATAACCGAGTCTCACAATAACAGGCCTGGCATTTGCTGCATGGCCGTTGTAAATCGGTGCACTTCACTTTGTTTTGAGTCAGCACAAGCCTGACAAGATCGTCGCATCGTGCGGCTACAAGGGGAACCAAGGGTGAAATCGATGGTAAAATCACCCTATGTTACCGGTAAATTAATGCTAATTTACCAGTTAAGCAAAGCGAGGATCCTATTTTACCGTACGCCGCCGCCATCCACGTACCCTGCTGTGCCGGGTCCCTCCCTGTAGGATTCCCAAGTGCGGCAGCTTATTATGAAATCGTCCGAGTGTTGTTGCCAAACCTGGCATGCCCAAGTATGTCTCCCGCTTTGACCCAGGCCGAAGCGTCGCAGGTCGTAATGGATATAAGGATCACATGCGCTCCACAAAGCCCACCGTTCCATCACCCGCAAAATCGAGACTGTGATGTCCACACCACACTCTTATCCACCAACATTGGATGCGCAAGTGTTTGATAAAGAAAGAGAACAGAAACAGAAACAGAGAAAGCGTGGATAGGGAAAGGAGGCTGACCCAGAGAGACTGCTTGGTGTCAGCCTATTGGGGATACCCGGCTGGAAACCGCCTTGAAGGGGCTGAAACACTGAGCGGACGAAACAGAGCCACAGTGTGTGAGCGAGATGATGTATCGTGTCTACAATCTGCTGGACACACTGTTCGAGCACAGAATGCCAACATGAGTGAGTATTGGAAGGAATGTGAATAGAGTGGATCCAGCTTACATCAATATCTAGCGCGTCCATGGACCTGACGGACAGAGAATTTTTTACTCAGGTCTCCCCAATCCACAGCCCCGTTTCGCACCTTTCGGTAGCATGTGGGATGTACCGGACATCCAGTTCTAGGTTGCATCATGACCATAATGGTAGCCTTGAATTTTGGTTCTTGCTCGTACAAGGTGTATGCATCTACGATGAAAGTACAACAACAGTTTCTTCATATGTCCGCAGCAGTGAGTAGAGATTCACGG
>JBBPRH010000129.1:0-54907 GCA_038092915.1 Boletus pseudopeckii
TGCATGCCAGTGCCAGTGTTGATGTGTCCAGGAGCGAGATGGAATGCCTTGCAAAGGTAGCGATGAATTTGCCATTTGCGGCTATGGCGATTGACTGGACCTCGTTGGCACGGTCATGAAGATTTTGTGATTCGGCAAGTTGAATCCCAGTGGAGGCAGCAAATGCCTTGATTTTGTTGTCGCGGGATGCAGCAAAAATTCGCTGACCATCGCTTGACCACGCAAGCGGAGTGAAGGAGCCAAATCTAATGTCAGCGTTGATAGTGACGAGCTTGTCCCCAGAGTGACTGTCGAAAATATTGACGGGTTTCCCGAAGCAGGCAGTAGCGATTCGGTCGCCAGTCGGAGAGAATCGAATTCCAGTGACAACATCGTCATGTTTGAGTGGGCCAACGAGTCGCTGCCCGCTTGTGATACTCCAAATGCTTGCTTCTCGTGAGTTAGTCCCAGTGGCAAACGTGGCTGAATCAGGGGAAATGTCCACTGCTAACACCAGGTTTTCACCCTCCACGCTGATGACCTTTTCTTCCATCTCCCCGTCCCACACACCTGCCCCATTCTCCGTCCCACAAACTATCCATTTGTGATCCCTTGACACAGAAATGGCGAGTACGGCCGTTCCCGTTTGCTTTCCGACATTTTCACCGTCTGAAAGTCGCCATCGTCGAATCCCATCGGCATTCCCGCATAAAACATGTTTTCCGTCGGGGTGGAACGCAACTGCGCCTACATGGCTGCTGGTCTCAAGTACTAATGTTGGGTCTTGCCGAATCGTCAACATCGCACAATCACTGCTCAGAACTGCTACACACCGGTATTCGTCGACGACATTCTCATCAATGGTACACAGTCGTGGAGTTCAAAGAATGAAAAAACAAGGTGTTTCGGTTTACTGGTGGTGCGCAAGAAACCTGTTTCCTTATTCCCAAGGTCTGCCTCGTGTCTTTGGCGCTTATTCTCACTTGGATCCCACCTACATATGGGCCTCGTCGCGACGGCCAGGCGAGGTTTCAACATCGC
Source organism: Boletus pseudopeckii (assembly GCA_038092915.1). Taxonomy (NCBI): domain Eukaryota; kingdom Fungi; phylum Basidiomycota; class Agaricomycetes; order Boletales; family Boletaceae; genus Boletus; species Boletus pseudopeckii. The sequence continues at coordinate 1,021 of JBBPRH010000129.1, forward strand.
CAAAACCTCCCCTCTTTGCCACACGTAACCCTATCCCGGCACTTGCGAATGTTCGTCATATCTCGACTGCAGCGACGAGGCGTAAAATCAACACGCGACATACCCCGCACAAAATCCGACATGTTCCAGTAAAGGGCCAGTCAAACTCTAGTCGAGCACACGTGTGCGCAGCTTGGCCGATCTCGTGCTCCCTACATGTCTCCGGAGCTCGAGTAGTTGTGCTCACGCAGCGTCGTTGACGCTAGCAATGCCCTCGTACGATCAGTGACGACGTTCAGGAACTTCCTCAAACTCAGCGCCGAAACGATTCCTCTCCCCGGCCCTCGGCCATGCTATCCTTCTTTTCCCGCGATGTTGGTCCGTGCGAACTCGCTCGTCGTGCCAAGTACCAGTACAACCTCTGCGTCGTTGAATCGTTCGGTGCCGCACGCGTGCTTACAGTTCATCTCGGCGTCAAAGTGGATCCGAGAGAGCGAATCACACTGAGACAGGTCATGGCAAGATTCATTATGCATGGGCGAGCCAGAGGATCCGACGGAAGAGAACGTGGACATGGTAAGGGAGGGATTAGAGAGGATGGTGCAGGCAGTCAAATGTTTGAGGCCAGAAGGCGCAGGAGATGGTGATCAACTGGAGACGATGGTCGAGTGGTCGGACATGGGTGAAGCTCTGTTCAAGTACGTATATCTCTCGTGGGTTGAAGGTGGGCGGACGTCTTCGACTTTAGGTGCGATACGAGTCCTGACCGTCCACAGTCGAGACCAGCCGCAGCTGGGTTCCAACCAGCTCCACAAAGGCACGTATATATATATATTGATTCTACATGTTGAGTAGATTGCGATGCTCACTACGGGCGTAGACAACCTGTCGCTATTGTGGCGACCCCGTTTGGCTCCAAGGCGGGCGACGGGATCGTCCTCAGTGCTGATCGAAAAAAAGGCAACAAATTTGGGACCGTTTTCGACACAAACGGCGTCTATATCCATGCCGCAGAATACGAAAATAAGTTCCAGGACGGTCAGGCCGCTACCAGAGGTAGACGTCATACTGAAGTTGTACGTCGTATCGTTTCGATCGACTCGGATGACACAGATGCTAAAAGGACCGCGATTATTGCAGATGGTCTTTCAAACATAACGGTAGCGCGAAAGACCCTAACGGATCGTGCATTTACCAGCTTGTTCTCCAGTCAATGAAGCTGATGCCTTACGCCGAATATATCAAAAACAGCCAGTCTCGGGTTCAGAATGCGGCAGTTGGATTCAAAGGAAAACGAAAGGCAGAAGATGCACCTGTCGGACAGTCCCCCAGTAAGAAGACTATCACAATCGACGACGACGACGATGACATTGAAGCGTCAGCAGCTGGTATGGAAATCGACATTATGTGACCACAGTACATTCTGTCTCTTTTTTTGGACTAGGGCATGAGGACATAAAAGCCAATGCAGCGACGATATTTCATAGCACATCGAGTTACTTTCATCTAAAAAAAGTTCTCCGAATTGCTACATGCCAAATAAAATGTTTTTTTTCTTGTTTGTAGAATGACTGACAGGGGTCTGATCATACTTGTATCGTATGGAGTCGGGGATTGGCGCTTGCGCCGCTACGATTACTTAGTGATTCAAGTCAAAAGCTCGTTTACGTACACTAAAGTTGTTACAATCCCTGAGACGATGAATGATATTACACTGTAACCTAGGCTCGTCAAGCGGATTCTCTTTTTACACTCCCGTGTTCCCATACCATATGTTCAGCAGTCGCCGTACTGCCGAACTTCATCTGCGCATTCAGGTACTCTGTACAAGGTCTTTCTGTTTCGGATTTCTGCTGCAGGTGCACGAGATTCCGGAGAGTCTGCATGATCGAGGGGTAGTTCTTTAAGAACGGATAGGTGGTGGCATCGACACCAGCAGCACAGACACGCAGACACCGGTCATCGACGTCCCGCTCAGAAAAGGTAGCGGAGAATGATGCTGGTTGACCAAGGTCAGCCAAGATCGCAATGTAAGGAAGTGAATCAGAGTCGTCTTTTCCGCCTTTGCTGCTCGGATGGACACTTCTGCGGGTGATGTTGTGCAAAACATCGTTGGAATTCATCGACTCCCGAGCCTTGTCGGAGATGAGAATTTGCGACATTCGCGAGGCCGCTGACGCCTTTTCGGGCCCGCCCTTGAAATAGATGGGTATCATCTTGTCGATGAGAGGTTGCTGGCGACAACACTGCACCGCACTGGTCCTTTGCCAGTGGCGTAGGGTCCACTCATCCAAGCTACATGGTGTGGATCATCAGACTCGATGTTACGTTGCGAAAATGGAATTCGGGACACAGACCCTAAAACGTTCTCTTCCTTCGATCCAGCGATGTTCGCGTCCATGCATACCCAATGCGAGAAATTCAGATATGCATCCTCGAACGTTTTGCGTGCGGCGGATGATTGAGTGTTATCCTCGTCCCATATCTGGGGTCCGAAGACGAATTCGAGCCAATCCACAACGGGAATCATTTGGCAGTCGGCGAGATGCCCTTCCCACGTCGTTGGCATCTGGGTGACCACATTCTTCGCCTTTGTGCGGATGAACAAGTCCTTGGCCAGAAGCCACAGCAATCGGCTAGCCAGCTCGTCACGTTGACCAATGTCGATCATTCCAGAGTTGACTGTGTTCAATAGAGTCCCCAGAGCGTCCCCTAGTATTCCAGGCTCTGCATGGAGGTCACATGCAGCCACGCACGACAGGAGCGGTTCGGATGGATAACTTGTGAATCTCCAATTGCGGTCCAGGGTCGTGGCAAAAGATATGCGCAGGTGGCTCGCCACACCTATCTCCAGACGCTTGACCGACTCTGGGTGTCCCAACGTGATATTCAGACCAAATCGCTGTCCCAATATCGCGAGCACGTGGTTGGTGTCACAAGGATCGAAACGTCCAGCCCCGCATAACTTCGAGGATGCTGTGCGCAACACTTTGTGCGTTTGCCCGTCCGCGGTCTTGAGAGAAATCCACCTATCCACTAAGTAAGCGGCGATAACAACTTGAAAGGGAGAGCGCATTACAAGGGTCTCCCATAGCCCAGGATGTGATCTAGTCTTGAAACATCCTCCGCACCAATTTCCCCAAGCCCCAATGCACTCTGGTCCCACCCCAGTTGAGTGTAAGGTGGGAAAAACTGTTCACCGTCCAAAGCGATGCTAGCAGAGTTATCTGAGCCGGCATACGAACAGCACGCCTGTGAGGACACCGCCACACCTACATTTCTGATTTCGGGGCGAAAAGTCGGCAACGAAGTCGTCGAGGCGAATACGACCCAGATAGCATGGTTCTCCGCATACGTGTAATCGCTCACTGCGCTACAAAAAATGTCTGCGGGGCGATATCCATCTCTACTTTGAATGGTTGGACTGAGCGGGTGTGCCTCGTCGATTGCAATCACCAACTTGGGCTCGTCGGGAGTGTTGGGAAATATCCTCGCGAGGCAGGCACCGAGTTTCTTGTAGGCAGAGGAGAGAACCAGAGAGAAGTGGGAGGAGACAAGGGGGTAGACGCTTCGTTCTGGTTCGGACCGCGCTACTCAGTCGGGAGTTCTCTGACACAAGTTCAAATATTTACCGGATATAGATAGTCTTCCCAGCTTCTCAATGGTATTATCAACCTCTGTCTCAGTGACCTTTAAGTCCACGTCCGGCATGGAAGAATCTTTTGGTGCACTGGGTTGGAGGCTTCGGACGAGAGCAGCGTGAATCTACAGAAGGTCGTCAAATCATTTTACGGTGTAGAACCATATTTTATATATTCACACCTTTCCGTATTTCTCAGCGAGTTTTCGAAAGAAATCGATCCTGGCAGTGGACTTCGCAGGGTACCTCATATCGCACATCTGGTCGACCCAACGCATGATGTCTGCATTGGCACTGGGAGTGGTGTAATTGTTCGAGAGATATTCCTCGAGCGTATTAAATAGAGCAGTGAGGAAGGCGTAGCAGATGGTTTGGTACGCCGACACGGTAGAGGGGAAGTTGGTCAAGATGCTCGACGGAATTGGATCACGCGCGGGGAAACCCACGACATCCTGTTCCTCGCACATGTTCATGTAAATCACTATGACCCCCTTCTTTCTCACCTGAAGATTGATTCAGTCACCGCATATGTTTGTGAAAACGAGGGCCGTTTACCTCGGTCAACACCCTGGATTTGCCTGTCCCGGAACCCTGCACGATGGAGCAAAACTTGGCGTAGTAACCGGGCCGAGAAGCGACCGCATTCTTCTTGAACAATTTCTCATTGTGCGTCAAATACTCGTAGAAGCCATCAACAGCTGCGCCACGGTACTTTGCCTCGAAGGACCCTGACAAGCCTTGAGGTATATCTATCCGAGGACGTTAATACACCCTGTGTGGTTCCGGTCAGATGGTAAGATGTGGAGCACTAACTAGTTTTTGTATTGGGATCTGGTGTTGGTGGTTCCCTGAATATGGGTGGTGCTTTGAGGATAGCTACATATGGAGTGACCATCGGGTCATCAACGAAGGTTGGACAGGGATCTAGGACACGTACCGAGGTTTCGAATCTCGCGGTATGATTTGTGCTTCCAAGCAAAATCGAGCATACCTCGTAACTCTCCATGGGCGTTGATCAACTTTTTCGCATGGGCCAAATTGAGGTATTTTGCGTCCAAGTCACCGTTGGCGTTTTCAACGATAGCATTGAGGAGTACGTAGTATTCAGAGTTGGAACCTAGAACAGAGGTGTCACCCAAAAGGCCATCGACGGCTTCGATATTTACGGCCCTATCGAGCTCGTGATGAGTGGCGGCGTCGAAGCGATCTGGGAGAGTCTCGAGGGGCATGATTGTACCGAGCCATTTTCATTTGACGAGCCGCTGTTATATCGCCAAGTTGCGGAGCACCCACAATCGATGGACAACGATTTGATCTACAGCATTTGGTTCAACGTACTGCCATGGACACATTTGACTCCGTTGACGGCTGAGTCAGCGAGTACAAGCGAGTACAAGGTGACTGCTGCTTCTCATCATACAACGTGTTCGTGACAATAACAATATTCCGTCAAGCAATTGGTATAACGTTCCGGCTGCTCTGAGATCCTGTCAAACTGAATTCCAGCAGCGCATTCGGATGTGCGAAAGAACTTTGTTCAGCTGGAAAAGTTCGGAGTCCCAAACTTCAAGGACTCCGCGGCCGTGAACGAAATGATTCCAACGTCCTCCAATTATGCCTCAGAAACTCAATCACTCGAGCTCAGAGTGGGCCCATCTTCATGAGCGACGCAATAATGACACGGCCTATGATACTGAACTTTGACTGTCGATATTTCCGCTTAACTGACCAATTCCGCTTCAGGTGCATCATTCAGGCTCCCAGCTTCTGGTTCTAGCCATCACGAGAGACACCTCGTTCGCTTCCGGTCAACATCATTGTTGCACGGTTACGAATGATGACATCACATCCTGCCATGACTACTTTGTTTGACAGGTGCGTGACCTCGGGAGGGCCGTATCAGTCCACCCGGATTCGAAACTTGAACAACGCAACCTCAGCATCCGCTACAGGGTAACCATGTCATAAGCTCGATTATGGGCAGACTAACCACGTATGGTTGAGCCACCACGGAGATCTCCTAAGATACGTCCTTTGTTTTTTTTTTAGTTTGCTCGAGCGGAGTGCAAAGTAACAGAATTGGAAACTTGTATCTCAATGAAATCCGCACTCTGCCCAACAGGTGTACGGCGCCGCAAAATCCATGTGGATGGCATCCCTGCAAAGAAGCTTGAACAAATCGGTCCTGCATCGAAATGTTTCGTACCGAACTGCGTGAAGCAATTGTGATCACACCCACCCTTGTACTGGAACGAATTGTCCGGATATGAGGGTGATGCCATGCTCAGACCACAGAATTGCACATAAGAGCCGTCCACCATGTCAACACTTTCCAAGTTACTGGTTCACCAACAAGCATCCATCTTCCACAGTATGCACTTTCCCCTTCTGCCATGCATCAGGGTGAGCATCAGTGTTTTTACTCGCATCGATCAGACTGCAGACGACTTCTAGGGAAAATTGCAACAACATTGTTGAAAGACTCGAAGGTCGCAAAAGTACGTGCCCTCCAACCAAGCATGCAAAGGCAGACTGAGCCATTTAGATACACTATACTATAGCAAGATCGAAGGGAACACAGATCCTTCCTTTGTCAATGAAGGCCCATCTACCACCAGTACAGTATTTATCCGGTTTTGCTCAAAACTTCTTATTCCATCAGGTTTTCTCGAATCAACGACCAGCGGAGTTCCGGAAGACTCGGATGGTTGGAAACGTTGGCGCTCAATCTTCCGAACAGCATGCACGAATGAACAGAATTTTTTTCCAGCTTACGACAGAGGATTACGAGCAGTACGATATCGTGGCAAAAATGGACAATCGCACAATCTGTCCTTGCGGTGACGACACGCTCTTCCTAGCGAAGTCGTCCAACCCCTGCCAAAGCGCGTGATTAGAATACCTCTCACACAGCCATAGCAGAGCTAACCTGAGAACAGTGGGGATGGCTATATTATCAAGACTCATAGTACCAGCGTTTCCGCTGAGGATCCAAAATCCGCCATACCACACAGACCGTCGCCGCCCCGCAGAAATGGTCAATAATCCTATGTATGTCGAAACCGGCGAGCCGATCAAGGGATACCAGTAAGCTATCGGATGTCCACTCAGCTGCGTTGCGACTCGTGACGTCTTCTCTACAACGATGCGAATGTAAAGAATGATGACGTGCGACTGATTCGTCCCCCCCCAAGGGTCCATATCATGACAACGACACGAGTACAGACTTGGATCATCAAGTGCAGCGGCTTGACGGGCGCTCGGTGATATGTTCGTCGAGAGACGGACGGTAAGCGGATCGACGATGGAATGCATAACGACATCGTTTCGGCGCTCCCGGGTGGCGATCAAGATCTCAGTGACGAGCGTCCCGAGATTGGCTGGCAGGCTTTACACACGCTAGGCACCGGGCGCTGGCACGTACGGTCATCCTATCCGACCTGAAGGAGGATCCACGACACGTACAAAAACTATACCTACACGTTTTACCCTCTACGCACAGAAAAATCGCTTGTAAAGTACACTCTCTTTCGAGAACCGAACGCGCTCGAGTCTACATCAAACACGGTCCTTTTTTTCGAGTATGAATGCGATGGGCGGAGCGATCGTGAGTCCTCATAGCCCTTGTTGTCCGTGCTGTCCGTGGGACCCCGACCCCGTCTGTCCGTCCGGGTTGACCATCCCAGAGACGTTCGATAGATACGTCCCCCAGTCCTGCACCCTACCCAAACCATCCCGTCGATCAACATCATAACAAAAAGGCAAACAAAACAAAAAAACCGCACGTACCCAAAGCCAGTCGGCGCAGACGACCACATCGCAATCGTATCCGGGTCCACATCCAACATCGTCTCCGTCTGCATGATCACGCCACTGGCCACAGTAGCATCCACGAACGCCTGTAAATCGTTGGCGGCCGATTGACTTCCACCACCACCGCCACCATGACCAGCCGAGGCGTGCGTTTGCTGCGGCGAGAAACCCCCATATGGCGTCGACATGGAGTCCAAAAACAGATTGTCGAGCGCGTACGCGTCTCCGTGTGAAAAGGTGTGCCCGTTTATCGGCGCAGGCGGTGGTGGGTTGGTAGGTTGCTGTATCCCGCTCGACGACGACGCGTACCACATGTTTGGCGATTGCATGGACCCAGAAGACGTCGACGGAGTAGCAGCAGATCCAGTCATTGGGAAAGTCACCTGTCCGTGTAAGGGTATCCGCCCTAGATCGTTGCTGTAGACGGGTAGATTGTATGACTGTGGGGGCTGTGAGTGTGGGGGTTGCTGGCGATGTTGCTGTGACTGGGGGTAAGAGTGGATCTCGCGCGAGACCCGACGTGTTCCAGCGGTTGTCCTAGCGCTTTCCTTGTGCGTTGACACGGGGCGCGAAGACGGTGGGGGACTGTCAGAGTCCCTTTCACGTTTCGTTCCTCCCTGAGGGCTAGGTTGAGGAAGAGGGAGGTCTCCCACAGAAGCGAGCTCGTAAAGAATGTCCCTAAGAAGGGGATGAATGTCACATAAACCGATCTGCTACGTCACCACGCACCAAAGTCTCCCCGAGGAATGCCACCTTGTGGAAATGTCCGTCAACGATCGACAGTGGCATCCTTTCACGAAAACACATACCGGCTCTCACAAGACTTCAAAAGCCCCATGCACTTGTGCACATCAGCCATTTCCTTTATTGGATCCGTTGAAAGCCCAGACCGCTTCCCACCCCAGATATTCAACAAAAGCACAATCCCAGCAGTGAACGCGTGCATCTGCCGAACAAATTCAGTAGCATCTCAAAAGGCACGAAATCATATCCTACTTGTAGAAAGGGTGCAAATACACCTGAACGCTTCCTGTATATATCAATGACATGGCTGCACGAGCGGGCAGCATTGGTACAGATGGCAAGGGAAGGGAAGGAAAGAGGGGAAGGTTTGCGGGGAGAGGGTATGAACGGCCTGTGGATGAATATTTGAACGTGATAGTAGTTTGCGTACAGCGCACTGGATTGCATGAAAAACATCGAGTTTGCGTCCCGAGTAGGATCCCAGCGTACTGCGTGTAGCGTTAGACAACGAAGGATGAATGACCTGTCATCGCTCACGGTGATCAGGTACCTCGTCGATCCATTTGTTCAGAGAAGAATCGAGTTCCGCTACAATATGTTGTTCCCACTGCTGACCGACGAATCCCAAAAGGATTTTCGACTTGTTGATCGAGTACTACGCTACACTGTCAGCGTGTGATAAAAATGGGTACCATAAAAAAGGAAACTTGCAATCGTTCTATGAGCAAACGAGAGGATGTTGGTAAGCTGGAGGTAGGTGATAAAGTACGACAAGATGGAAGGTTTTTCAGGCGGTTGCTTGAATACTTGTTGCGGATCAGGATGCTCCCAGTATTCGTCGTCGCATTCGGCAGGGAGATCGAGGTCAAAACTGCCGCATGTCAATCGAAACACTACAAAAAGGCAAAAGATCAACCTACTCTTCATCTTGGATGGCACATGGCCGACCCAAAGACGAGCTCATCTGACGATCAAACAGGACAAGCACCCTACAAGACCCTAAGATGATGCCCTGCGAAAGACTTGGCAGGCTTACCAAAACGCCCTCTTCCACAGTTCACCTTCTACGGTGAGTTTTTCATTGTACGATTTGCGCCGGTGAGCACCAACATCCTGTGCCAGCCGAATACCTATCCCAACGATCGTCCAGCACGCTTGTGGGGCCGACGTCCCTTGCAAGAATAGAACAGACAACTGCGGACTGTGAAGCCCAACGAAAGCTAGCAGGGGACAAAAAGACACCTACGCAATAGATCTGCAAATCCTCCAAGCAGGGAGGTCCGAGCAATGTCCTTCTCACCATCTGCACTTGCTCGAAGAACCTCCATCCCGCCGAGTGTTCTACTATCCCGCTTTCGACGCGATCCAGATAAACGCGAGGATCGTCCGAATAACGTGACGCAGATGCACAGACTAGAAGATAGACGGCACCAAAGGATGCGTTACGTAAATGCACACCCTGCATAACCATGCGCTCAAAGCTGGGGCGGTGCAAGAGAGGTGCCAAGGGGTTGAGGCGGATGAAGTAGAGGTGCACGAGCTTCATTCCCAGATCATCGTCAGGAAACGTGTACCGGGGCTCCTCGATATGTCTCGCTGCGAGTTCCCACTTGAGGGAGGGGGAGGGTCAAGACGTATGTATTGTGATGAGGATCATTCGACCTTACCGGATAAGAATCATCCTCGAGCGGGCGCATAAAATGCTCTTGAAGCTCTTCGGACCCAGTGAACTCCTTCTTCAGATCTATTGCCTTTCGTATAAGCATCACACCACTCGATTTGCCGAAGAAGCGGTTGTGCGGACGAGGTCCCAAGTTCATCGACTTGAGACTCTCCGAGAGGCGCAAAGTGATGATATCCTCATCGTCACTCGGTAACAAATCTTCTGTGGGGGTGTTTGTGCTGCCATACGTGGAGGACGTCGCATTCATGGTATGCCCAGAAGCGGAAGCACCCATGTTGCCTTTCTGCCAAGCATCCCGATCTATCCGGCCACCACCGAGCTCCTGTGAGAAATCGGCATCTGGACAGACCTTGCCAGGGCGTTCACGCATATGGTACGATGGCAGACCAAATTCAAACAGAAGCTCACCTTGTGGAGAAGCTTTTCCATTTTCTCAAGGCGATTCTCGAGATTCTCCACGTATCTGTGATGCGCAGATGAGCGATTTTTTCGAAAAAGGCTTTGGTGGAGAAACACACACACCCTTTTGGAGGACCGCGTTTCTGGGGAGGGGGTAGCGTCAAACGCTGGTACCTACGAGGCCGGGTAGGACCGGGACACACACACCTTTGCAGCCTCGACATAGGTGCATTCAAGGCTATAGGCGATGCAATTGGAACATTGATTGCCCGGCATCTGACTCCCATCACCTTGGTGTAACCACATCAGATATCCACGGAAAGAAAAAGAAAAAGGGCATCATGCAGTGCTTACATCGAACTATAGACGCCATCCATGAGCGATCCTTGGAATCCTTATCGAGCGCCAAATGCAAAAAAGAAACCGATACTGACTCTTCTTGCGACGACATGTATCACATGCCCGTTGGACACGTCGCTTCTTGCTGTCCGGGGCGATGGCCAGCGAGTTGTCGACGCCGTCGTAGTCCTCCTCGCCGGAAGACATTGTTGGATAATATGGATGGCCGTGTTCAGCGTCGTACTACTTCTTCGGATGCTCTTGGTTATGAATCGCGAGCAAAAGGCGCGCGTGCTTGTTACGCAGAACGAGTGGGAGTTTGAATCAGAGCCGTCGGGCAGTGAAACCATTTGAAGCCTATAGCCTTGGCCTTGACAATGATACACAGCCCCTTCCCCCACTCCCAGCCAATCCGAAAATTTAGGGTACATGAATCCCACGCGCCATCCTCCCCTCGCTCAAACCCGCCATTGGAACGCCGCATCCTCCAGCGGAGCAGTTCCAACGGGATCCCTACTGTTTCAGTCAAGAACGAAGAATCTTATTTTGCCGAGTTTAACCAGTCGTGTTTCAACGTCCAACGATAAGGTGCGGCGAGAGCCGAGAAGCGTTCCCAGCAGCCCCCCTTGACTCCACGTGCTCTTACGTACCATTTCGACCAATCGATCCCCGGCCATTTGGAACGCCCGACGGGCTACGATATTCAAAACTGCCCACTCGTCGAAATGGCATCAGTATCCGACGTTTCAAAACTACAGTACCAACGCCTTCTCGCCAGTACAACCCAACCGACGAAAATACCCCCCCAACAGGACTCAGTTCCCCGGTTTGATCCTCCGCAACCCACCCGGACCCACCGGGTTATCCGACTTATCCGCTCAATGTTGGACCAATCGATCCTGATCTGGCGTCGAGCCAAGTCACGTCAAAACGCCCCTGCCTCGCACCGAACACAGGCTCCCGCGGCACCAAACCAAGATCATTAAAAACAGCCACCTCCTCCCCAGGTAGCGTACGATTGCCAGCGCACGATCCAGAGGCACAAAGGAAAACCAGGCGTAGAGTACCATATACTTGGAAAAAAACAGCATTCAAAGCAAATCAAAAAAAAAGGAATCACCGACCCCTCCGTGGAAGGAAAAAGAAACCATGTACCAAGTAGGAAGACTATATACTACCGAGGGTTGACTATTGTTACAGCGTAAATGGACAGTGGGAATATGTGGACTATACTAAAGACATGTTGACTGGATGCGAGGCGGATAAGTGTGAAACGGTAATACGGATACGAAATGTGCAACCAAAGGTATGACGGAGAGGGATCAAACCAACTCACCAACCCGAATCCTAGGGGCGCGGTCACAGGTAGTGAACACGCGTATGCTAGAGTAAAGAAAACAGCAACAGCAGGCGTCAATGTAAAACAATGAGGCATGAGATCAACAAGCAAGAGACGAGCATGTTCCGCACGATGGATGACGACCGAAAACGAGGTGACGCAACAACAAAAAGAGTGCAAGATGACCAGATAATTAGAAGATCCAATGTGATGGTCCAGAGGCAGATTGAAACGAACAAATTTACCACCCCGAATAGTGGTAGTCATCGGCCCAACTTCGGTTCCGCGCCATGGCACGACGCCTTCGTTCGTCCTTGTCCTGGGCCTCCGTCGACGTGTCCTTGATACCTTCGCTGCTCGTCGAAGTCAGTGGCCGCAGACCGCTTATCCCTTGGCTCGCTCTCCGCGCGGTGAGAGCAGGATTGGTGTTGCTGCTAACTTGACGTTCCCAGAGCAATTGTCGGCGCATACTCTCCGACAACTCCGTCTTGAGCATTCGTCGACGAGTAGTCCTTGGCGTCATGGGCGGCGCAGCTGCGGGAAGATTATAGGGATGACCGAGTGGAATAGGTGCGGTAGTCGAGCTCAACAAGCTGGGTCCCACCTCCATAGCAACAGGCTGGATAAGATGCGACGCGGTGCCTTGCTCCGAACTTCGGCGTGACATTAGAGCTTGGAGCTTCTGCTGAGCAACGCTCTGCGACATCTGGATTTTGTCATCCGCGTCGTCACCACTGTCGTCTTCCATCTCCTGCTCCTTGGGTGGTCCCTTGGGGCGGTATCCGTTTTTCTCCTTCTCCTGCCGCTTCGTAGCAGACGAGGTCGGCGGTCTCGAACTGCTGACAGCAGTGATTTGTGCCGCCATCGGGAGCGCTGCTGCACTCTTACTCGAGGACAATCGCGGAGGAGCATATGCGCTGCTACTCCTTTGCGGCACGGGCACACGCTGCTGCGGCTGCTGATACTGACGCGATATATCAGCTGATGACCGAGTTGTCCGATACGGATGATTCGGTGGGAAGATCGCAGGGTTCGGGTTCATAAGCTGCGATAAAAGCCCCGATTGCGTGCGATTGAGATTCGAGTACGAACGCTTGGGAACTTTGGCGAACAGGTCGCGTTGACGCTGAGCTTCCAGTGCGGCTTCATGCAGTCGACCCTCCTCTGCCTCGCGTGCCTGGTCCTCTGCGTTCATCTCCTCGGAAGCCCACCCTTCAGAGTCTTCCCCATCGGTGGTCTCGTATTCCTCTGATGACGTACTGGCGACAACGATCGTCTTCCGTGATTGGGCGTTGGCATTGCCGTTGCCGTTTACGTTCCCCGTCGCGTTCGGTTTCACGTTACCATTAGCATTCACGTTGCCATTCAGCGTAATGTGGCCAGCGGCGATGTGACCATTGACGAATGCTTTGGGTATGACAGGGGGTTGTGCCTGTGGAGGGGACAGCTTTGACGGCTGAATAGCCGTGAGCCCATTAACCACAGAGGGAGGTCTCGCATGGCCTGTGCTGGTCGAACCATTGGCTGACCTGGACCCATTCGAGGACCCTGAGCCGATATTAAACATAGCAATCTTCTTTTCCGCACGCTCCAATTGGGGATGTTGCTGCTGCTGTGCCGATAGCTTCCTGATCATCGATAGCGCAACGTGTTTTGCTGGATGCTTTACTAGGGGGCGCTTCCCAGCTTCCTTTCCCCTTTTCGGCTTATTTTGACGACCATGTGCAGGATGTCTCGCCCCAGCTCCCGCCGCAGCAGTGGTCGATCGTCGATCGTCCTCCCCTTCATCGTCCTCCTCCTCCTCGTCCTCCTGATCTTCCTTGTTATCGTCATCCACATCCACATCAGTCAAGACACTCTTCACCTGGCTTGACGTGGCGCTACTCGCCTCGAACAAGTCAGACGGCGACTTTCCACTGGCAGTCGAGACGTCACCCCTTTCAGGCGAGGCATCTTCGGGAGACTGTTGAAGGAAGAAGCGACGGTCTGGCTGCCGGGCCGGAGTGTGGGATGTCGACGGCTCCCTAGAGATCAGTGAGAGAGGCGGTTGTGATTGTTGGTGCACTTCCACGGCGGGAACTGTCGGCCGGAGCGCGGGGGGAGGCAAAGGTGGTAAGAGGAACGTGGATGGCGGTTGTGGAGCGCCTGGTGTGTCATCATGTAATATTGGCGTCGTTGGCGGGGTCGGATGCGGGGTTGGATTGACGACCACGACGCGAGGAAATGTTGACTGTGCAGGTGTCGGCAGGTGGACGACTGGTACGTTAAGATCAGAAGACCGAACCGTCGACGGAGGGGTTGACAAAACTGCCGTTGTAGTGGAGGTTGACTTTGGCTGGGGAATGAAAATTTGGTTCGGCAACATGTCGACAATCAAACGGCCAACGCCAGACGTTGATGTGCCACGGGTAGAAGGAGTGAGGGGAGCGGTGGTCCCTGAAGAGTGGTCGTGCGGAGATATTCGTGGGCGTTCCGGCGTTGACGGGGGAACCATAGTGGGCATTGGTGGCAACGGTGATGGCGATGCCTGATCAGAAGGCGACGGCAGCCCGGATGAAAGGACTACAAGAAAGGTAACGAGCAGTGAGTTAGTCATAGCCCGAATTGAGCTGCATTAGGCAGTTTTAGGGAAGAGGCGCTCACCCTGGAGTTCGGGTGAGACCTTCTCGTTGGTGCGGGCGGGGAAGTAGGAGGAGCGGAATCGGTCGTCTTTCGGATGGGGAGTGGCCAATTCCAGGGTAGATGACTGGTAGGAGACCTGTGCCTGAATGAGCTCGCGATACCACAACCGCCAAGAGATGTTCTCTAGACGATGGCCATCCTGAACAGACTCTTTGCACTTTGTGAAGACTGATAAAGGGGAAAAGGTCAGAGATGGCGTGATAAAGTGGATTGGAACACAAGGGCTCACCTGTCCAGAGACCGTGGAGCGCGTCCTGACCCTGGAGATCCCTGACGGCCTCTGCGGTGACAGAGAGAATGGGGACGGGAAATGTGGGCAACATGGGTCGCCACAAGGGAGGGAGGGAGGGAAGAGGAGCTGGCAGGATAAATGCGAGAGGGATATATAATGAATCCTTTGGGAGCGGGAGAAGGCGAGGTAAAAAGTGGAAGCCCAAGAAGGATTGCGCGGGCAGAATCCGGAGGTTGAAACGATCACGGTTCCTTGATGATGCAACCGAGGAGAGCGGGTGATCCGTGCACGACGGGAGCACTGGCCCAGAGAAAGGGGCCTTGTCGTCGTTGGGGACGGTTGCGGGCAACGGCGGGAGACCGTGTGCGTTGCGGTGAGAGAAGGAGGGATTTGGTGACGAGACGGCCTTGTGAGCGTTGAGCAGCTGGCGTTCCACTGACAAATTACTCCCGTGCTAACTTAACAGCTCGGCCCGACACGTTAACCATTTAGCAAGCCAAATATTATTTATTTACATAAAATAATCCGCTGTGTTTTCGTGTCGGCCCGCTTCGGAAGAGACATGTGAATCCGCGCCTTCATATTTCCTTTTCATTCTCGCCCCCTCCGTTTGGCTGGGCATTTTATCTCCGCCCTGCTGCCAGGAAACGCTGTGCCGTTCACGGATCTCCTTTGGTCCTATCGCAGATCGTCATGATCGATGGCTTGCCAGGCAACCTAGTCTGGGGAATCCTCGGAGAACGTCGTGAGACAGTACAAATTGTACACTGATATTTGAAACTGCAGGACGCGACTGAAACACTACTGATCAGGTAACGAGGTCGCAGAGCCCTTTGGTCATAACTACATTACGGTGAGCCGACTCCGTGAGATCATGTAAGGCTGCGGATCTGAGCCACCACCGCCTCTGAGCTTTCGTTCGACAACTCATCACGGGAATCGAAGTGTGGGGTAGCGCTGGTAAAATATCTGTCACCTCATTTCGCCCATTTCAAGTCCGCGCCGAACAGGCTGCCGATCAAGAGGTCCAGTCACCTCGACCGAGCACA
This sequence comes from Boletus pseudopeckii, assembly GCA_038092915.1. NCBI lineage: Eukaryota > Fungi > Basidiomycota > Agaricomycetes > Boletales > Boletaceae > Boletus > Boletus pseudopeckii. The sequence continues at coordinate 16,921 of JBBPRH010000129.1, forward strand.
ACGATTCAAGCCTACACGTTCCTTGATACTTGAGGCGTTTGGATACGGATACTAATCCCACGTGTCACTTGTCAGAGGACGGACGAGAGAGCCAATCAGAGACCGGCGGGCGTTAATGATCACAACAAAATGCCATCAACTTACCCACGAATCGGCAGAGACCGTAAGACCCACGCTATAATACTCACCAGACATTTATGTGCCTTCTCGACACTCCAGATGCACGAGGCCGTTTTCCCCCCATTCGTGGCGTCAAACCAGGGGGGTCGGTTTCCTGCCGTAAACGAAGACGCGGGCTGGTCTGCCACGAGGCCCACCGAAAGCACGTTGAATTCGGTCGCGAACGTGTGCACCACAGGGGGACAGCGACCGTGTGCCACCCAGAGTCTCATGGAGATACGTGCTCGACGATCCGCAATGTCAGCTTTTGCCAAAGGGCATCACAGAATGATAGGAGGAAGGCGGATCGGGATTGGAACTCATCCGAGAGCCAGGGTAGACGTGGTTGGTTGCCGTTGGGGTCAATCACCACGACTTGCGCTTCTTCGAAGTGATCGACAAACTCGTGTAAGTCTGCTACAGCATGTAAAATTGGAGCACTGCTGCCGTAGCATGTGTCGCAGCCGACAGGAGGCACTTTGGTGTCTCAATGAAAAAGTGCAGGGTGGAAACAAACGCACCAAATTACGATCAAAAAACGGCGTGCGGTAGACATAATCCATCACGTTGCTATGTGCAAGTCAGCCTGCATCTCGGACAGGCCAGACGGGTGGGAGCTGTAACTTGAAATGCGTTAGGTGTCACAATACTGCGGAGGTCGAAATGCATCCGCGTCAAGAGACGGATGAAACTTGAGGATACCGATATATGATATCGAGCTGAACTTGGTCCGCGGAGCAGAGAATATAATGCAGAAGCGATGGCCAGGACGACACCATCATGATGGGTGGATGGTCAGCGATTCTATGGTGGTCCGGTGCAGCCCTGACGCTATAACGTCGAATGGTTACAGAACGCTCAAAATACATGGAATAGATATATACCTAGAGCTCAAGTCCGGAAGGTGACGCTATTGGCAATTCAAGTGAAACCAACGGATTAGACCGCGTTCTGCCATTCGTTTCATCCTCCTGAAACCGTCGTCAAATGTGGGGCGTGTGGGGAATCAGATGCAAATTATGCCCTGAACCTGCAGTGATATAGATCTCCAAGGAGATTGGATGGCCAATCTCGTCATGTAATACGGACTTGATACGACCAACCGCAGAGTCGTCAAGCGTCGACTTGAATTCACGTATATTGCATTCCACGTCGACATGGAGAATGCAGGCAACTTGGAGTCTGATAAAAATTTCTGGTCTTGGACTCGGAGGACCAAGGACCACTAGTTCCGACGCGGGTCTCCATTTCAAACTCCTCAGATCGGCGGCGGCGGCTTCAGATGAGCCCATGGTTACTATCGTGGGACTTGGAGAGTGACACGTTGCAAGGGCTACTGCATGTTTCATCGGCGAGACTGCCAGCAGCAACGTCGCGAGGCCGGTGAGTGCCGAAATGTTATTTGCAGTAGACTCGACTTGAAATGGTTCCTGGCAGAAGTCGTACAGCATGAGTATATTGTCATTGAATAATGAAGCTTGAAGACTCGGTACGTGTTTCAAGCCTCCAGAGACACCGGCGATACTTGAGCTTGAGCATCGTCGGACCGAATCGTTCGGTGGGACGGTCTTGCTGCAGGATCTAGGTAAGCATATACTCTCTAGAACGCCAACAACCCACGTATAAGTTGACAACGTTGAAGCCATGCGCCACTTGGCATCGTTAATCAATCCTCAGGGGCACTGTGTGACGTTAATGTCCATACTAGACTAGCATGGGAACCCGTCGACTTCAAACCTCAAGGATGTCGGAGGAAAGTTCATTGTTCAAACGAGGCGGCGTCGAAGCTACGCATCTGCAGACTGGCGCATACTTGTTCCTTATTCTAGGCCCCCATGGTACTTGGGCGCTAGACACTAAAGGATCGATCCGATGGTCGCTGATTCACGTACATTACTCGCTTCCGCTTCCGCTTTCGCCCTCGTCCACCCACATCCTGGCCAAGGCAACCTCGAGGCAACACGACCCTGTGACCCTATACAAGAATACACGATCCGTGCACGACAATGTGGGTTGAGCGCTTCAATCTCTAGCCCCCACCCCTCTGGAAAGATCCGGGGGTGCCAGGACGCCCAGCACTTCTTGGGAACGTTTGGGGTCCGCGTCTGCATTACCCGGCGTATATCCTGTGCAAATACGAAGTCTCAGTGGACGCATCAGAAGACCGGAACTGGACGCCCTGCAGAAGGAGGCGCAAAGCTATGAACCTGAGTGAGTCACGTCATACTCCAGCCACGGGGTTTCACACAGCATATCGTCCCCGCTGCTTCCATGCATGTATCGATACCTCTCGCTCCACCATCACACATCGATTAGTCCATTCACTTTTCATCTATCAGTCAAACTCGCGAGTAACTGCTGGCCAAACGTATTCAAACTGTTTTAACGCCCCCTCGTTTTGTTCGGCTCCCCTTCTTAATGCTCGGTTCTGTTCAGTCTTTGTCCAGTCTTCGTTCTTCCCTCAGTTGCGAAGCGAACAACTAAGGTGCGCTTTCATACCTTACGCTCACAGCAACGCCATGTTATCCAATCTCATTATAGTCCATGCATCGTCCATCCGAAGTAGCCAATTCAGTCATCATCTTTGGCTGGTACATTCCGATGTGGCTGCTGATGGGGGCCATCCCTAGTGTGTCTCCAACTGTCAATTCATGGGCAGCTTCTACCATTACTCACGGCACTCTCGAACCAGCTACCTTTTTCGGGCTAAACGTGTTTACTATCGTCCCTGCACCACATGAGGATCACATCCGAACTCTAATTGAGGGCAATCAGGAGTTCTGGGAGGATCTGGTAAATCACCCCTTCCCTCGCCAGATGGCCAGAGGTACAGCTCCTCTGAATGGGTTTCGACACTACATGATCGTAAGTCGAATCCATACCAGTCTCCTTTGGTCGTCTCAACCCGAGTTACAGCAAGACGCCACTTACCTAGAGTTTTACGCGCGAGTGAGAATGCAGTCCATCGCGCATTCGAATTCCAATGCGTCCTTCAAGGACCTGGAGAGCTTCGTGGCGAAGATGTCCAACAGTCTTCAGTATGCGATAGATATGCGGAACGTCTGCGAGAAACAGCTGGGGATTCCACAGGACGTCGTTGCGAACGAGCCGATGTCGGAACAGCTCAAACAGTCTATCGAACTCTACGAACGTGTCGCTCGAGAGGGTGATTGGCTTGAGTGCGTCCCATTGAGAATGTCGGTTCTTAGGCTGGGTCGACTAACGAGTGCCGGTCTCTCCAAAGCATGCACATCGTCCTTCTGCCATGCATCATGGTGAATAGCATACTTGCATGCATGAATCAGAGAGCTGATATCCTCCAGGGATACTATACTATTGCTCACAAGCTATTGGTCGACCCGGCAACAATCAGAAGTAGGTTCTTTCTTTCTATTCGGGCTGAAGAGGCACGATTGCGTCTTCTAGATACTCTGTATTATACACTGTGGATTCAAGAGAATGCGAGCGGGGGATCCTTTGAACGCTACAAGAGTGCGTACTCACCACAAGCATACTCTACATTTGATGTATTTTTTAAAATAGAATTTATCCACGAACAGATCAACAAGCTCCCCGACAGCGAGAGGAGGTGGACATATTGGATTGATATCTTCGGTAAAGCGTGCCAAACTGAGAAAGCTTTCCTCGACCTTGCATACGAAGACCTCACGTACGACGTCATCAGCGATGGCCATTACAAGATTCGCAGCTACGGCAGAGACGGCGTCTACCTCGTTCCGGGTGAAGACGGTAGAGTCTTTGCGCAAGAAGACCCCGACGAAAACTGGACGGTTTGTGATTCACCTACAACTTACACGCCAAGGCTAACCTGACCGACAGTGGGAACTGACGAACACTAGGGACGGCTACTTGATCAAGAACGTCGCAAGCGGGACCTTTCTCGGTGTTTCTGTCACAGAACAGTTCCCACCCTACTACGAGGTCAACAGCAAGGGCGAAGGGTACAAGTCATGGTCACTCAACCCTATCTCTTTCCCCGGGAAACAGATGTACCAGTAAGACCGGCGTCCAACTCGTTCGCGTTGCGTCTCATGGTTTATATGTTCGATAGATTGTTCGTCTCATCCAAGTTGCAGTTTACGCTCGACGTGGACGTCAATCAGAACAGTTCGAGGGTACGAGTTGGACAGGCCGTCACATCGTGCTCCTCGTACTTATGGCGTTCATGACAGGTATTCGTGGCGAATGGCTACACGGGCTCGACTCAAATGTGGTTACTGGAAGCTGTCGGGTGAAGGTGGCATCAGTTCTCGTCGGTTGTAATCTCCATATGTTAAGAACGAACCTCGGTGTAATCATAGTATTGTAACATACCCATGCCTGCAGTGGATATTGCTCGCCTTTACGTTGACGGACTTGTTTTACACAGCGAGCACCGAGATCATCTTGCAAAGAGAAGAGGAGGATCGTCCTCGTCGGGGACATCATGATGTCCTCGGGATCACTCGATCACCGACCAACTCAAGTGCGTCGAGTTGGCAGGGCTATGTCATAACCTCGGACAATGACGGTCCATGGTCGCATCTTCATTCCCATGACGCCGTCCGTCCGTCTCCGTCCTGGCATGTCCGCGTGCCGCCTTTTCCGAGTGACCGTGACCGTGATCTTCAAGCAAAGAAGAGGTGCGTTCTGAATACCTTACTAAATTCAATGCGTGCGAGTTGAGTCAAACAACTGGCCCGTATTGAATTTGGTAAGGTGAATGCACTGGAAACACCAGGTGGAAGTTGTGGAAACTAAGGTGGATGGGTTGGTTGGTGTCACGAATGCGATATACTACGCTCTAGATCTATGATTGGACACCACAATGAAGATGAAGAGGCTGTGGACGAGTTACTAGGTCAGGATGGATGTCATGGATGGAAGGTAAGGTACAGCACCTACGTACAGGACACTGGACAACTTTCAGACAGAAGAGATGGGATTTTTCCGAGAGGTTGGCAGGCCACCATCTGTAATATTAGTATGCTTGATCCCGGGTTCTCACTGTGGCACGAGATCGTCCGTCCGTATCGTGCCGTGTCGGCTTCATGCGTCGCCGTAATGTTCCTAACTCACATGGCGGAATGTCACCACCACATGACCATCCTGCCAAGAGAGTGCAGATGGCAAAAGACCGCCAAACTCCAACTGAAATCCAATGCCTGATCATGAGTTGGGATTGCACGCGTGCTGTAGTTATGCTACAAGAGTTAATTTGTCGAGCGTTTATGTAGATAATAGATATGACGCAAAGCAAAAAGGAGAGTCGGGAAGGAAAGGGATGACCATGATCAGATCTATGTATGCCGTCCAGAAATGCACCCTCTTTGCGTGAAAAAAGAGGGGGACCAGAGAATGCGCGTGCGGTGTCTACTCCACCTCGAGTGCCAACCATCCCGAGCCTAGCAAACATGGCCAGCTCAGAAAACGATCGAGAGACCGAGATTCCCAGCAGATGAGTATGACCAACGTAAAGTCATCCCCATGCACCACACGTCGCACATGGCATCCTCAGCCTCGGGTCGCTCCGAGCCTTCATATCGACAACGTGTCTTTCCACCGCTCGGCGACAGTCTCGCTTTTGAATACCTCGTGCAGTACCTCCCTCACATCCTCCACGTACACGAAGCGGATCCCAGTCTTGACACTCTCTGGAACGTTTTCCTCAATATCAGCGCGGTTGGCGGCAGGTGCGAGGATCGTCTTGATCCCAGCTCGGTGTGCCGCGAGGATCTTCTCCTTCAGCCCACCAACAGGGAGAACTTGACCCACGAGGGAGATTTCGCCAGTCATTGCTGCCACAAGGACGTGCGCGTCAGCTACGCACAACGACCACGTCCTGTCAAACAACCAAGCAAATGCTCACCAATGTCAGGACTTATCTGCGTCTTCGTAAAGAGCGAGACCAAAGCAGACAAGATAGCAGTCCCGGCGCTCGGCCCCTCCTTGCCGATGCTACCCTCAGGCATATGCATGTGGATGTCGCGATCAGTCAAGAATTGCTCGTCCGGCGACTTGGTTATCCCGAGTTCGTACGCATGTGCTTTGACCCAGCTCAAACCGATCTGCGCGCTTTCTCGAATGACCTCGCCAAGCTTTCCAGTCAGCTGCAAGCCACCTTTGCCTGGCATACTCTAATGCTGCGCGTGAGCTCAAGCTGTTGCACTAATATCGGCCAAGTGCTTACCGTGGCTTCGACGGGCATGACAGCGCCTGACCCATTGCCCAAATAACCTAGACCCGTACTAACGCCAGGTGGCGGAGGATTAACGTACATCCTATCCTTGTGGTAGACAGGGGGGCCGACATAGTCCTTGAGATTTTCCGGATTGATCCTGACATGGATGTGTTCAGGGACTTTGAGTGGTTGGCGCTCTTGAGTCGTCACGGTTTTGCGTTCTGAAGATTCATGAATTGAGGCATTGGCAGAGGTCTCGCTCGGTTCGTTTGGTTGCGGCTCTTTGGATTCTACCGTCCGTGATTCCGTAGTAGATACTTTGGGGCTTGGTGTTGGTTCGGGGAAGACGTCCTCGCCAAGGTCAAGTATCAGTTTGAGTGCTGCTTTCCGGTATATCTGTGAACAATTCCCGATGGACAATCAAACACCACTCCAAGAGGCCCCTCTAGAATCGTACCTTGTCGATGTGCTTCTTCAAATTTCGCACACCACTCTCGCGGCAGTAATACTTGATGAGCACATCTACGGTGGATGGGTCGAGGAGGATGTCTGTGTCTTTGAGGCCAGAGGCTTCCTTTGCTTGAGGACCGAGGAATTTCTCCGCAATGACACATTTCTCCTCTGAGACGTAGCCACTAACTTCGAGAACCTCCATTCGATCAAGCAAGGGAGCGGGTATAGTATCAAGAGTATTCGCTGTCACCGCATCCGTAAGCGCAATTCTCGCAAAGAAAATGTCGTGGCTACTCACCGGTGCAAACGAAGAGAACACGGGACAGATCGACGGGAACATCCATACTTTATGTGCCGGGTCAACTCACTATACAACGTCAAGGGAACAAGAAAGCAACACGCACTAATGGTCTAAGAATCCGTTGTTCTGTTCAGGATCCAACATCTCGAGTAGCGCACTCGCTGGATCCCCATTGATTCCTCTTCCGATCTTGTCCACCTCGTCGATTAACACTAAGGGATTCTCCGTGCCAACCCTCTTCAAGGCTTGGATGATCTTTCCGGGGAGCGCACCAACGTATGTCCTCCGATGCCCTTTGATCTCAGCGACGTCAGTTAAGCCACCGACCGAGAAGCGGAAGAATTGTCTGTTTAATGCACGTGCAATCGATTTGCCGATAGAGGTTTTCCCGACACCAGGAGGACCGACTAGGCAAATGATCTTGCCTTCGACTGTCCCGCGGAGCTTACCAACAGCAAGGAACTCAAGGATACGATCTTTGACGTCCTTGAGGCCGTAATGATCTTCGTCAAGGACCTTCTGGGCATGCGTGATGGAATAGTTCTCCGAAGAATGCTGACCCCAAGGGATCTAGAAAGATACATGAATATATAAATAGTATGTAAGAAAGGAAAACCGACCTGGGTAAGCCATTCAAGATAGTTGCGGGTCACGTTCGCCTCCGAAGCCGCAGGTTCCAGGCCCATAAGTTTATTGAGTTCTTCATCAAAGACCTTCCGAACACTCTCGGGCATTTTCAACGCAGCAGCTCGCTCCTTGAACTTTTCGATGAGTTTGTCCTTGCCGTCTGATTCCATGCCAAGTTCCTTCTTGATGCCTTTTAGCTGTTCCATCAAGTAATACTCGCGCTGTCTCTTGGCAATCTTGCTATCGACATCGCGAGAGAGCTTGCTCTGCAACTGAGCGTTGATGAGCTCTTTCTTGAGCACCAAGAGCGCTTTGCGCAGACGGTCCTCTACTGTGAGACTCTCCAAGACATCCTGGAGTTCACCAACTTCACCACTTGACACAGCCGCTGCGAAGTCTGCAAGTTTATCGGGTTCGTCGAAGACATTCGAAGCGACTTGATTTATTGAGAAGTTGGTAATCTGATCGCGGAAGAGTGGGTTGAGTTGGGCGATGTCCTTGAACACGGAGACAATTTCCGACATGAAGGCGCGGATATACTGGTCGTCCTTGTTGTAGGGTTGGGTGAGGAGGTTCTCGACTTGGACAATCGAGATGGCATGCTTGTGCAAGAATGACGTCTGTACCGGTCCTGTCGACATATCAATATATAACGGGGGCAATACTATCTTGAATTTACCAGGAATCTTCGAGACGTCGCCTTTGGCAAATTCGGGCGACGGAGACGGAGGCGGCGTCTCTGGCGGTGTAACAGTTTGTGCATCTTCCGGTGCAACCTGAGCGAGCGGTGGATGTTCTCCAGCCTTGAGCAATTCCGATATCTTTATCCGCCTGTGAGGATACAATACAGCCGTAAGACCTTCTTCCTTTTCTTCGCCCGAACCAGTAGTCGCGGAAAATACGCTCGTAATCTGAGCGAAAACGCCGACGGGATGTACTGAACTAATATCCGTGATGACATCGCTATCCGCATTCTCGTCCTTAAGAAGGAAAGCACCGAGGTAGGGTTGTCCACGCTTCATCATCTCCTTGATAGCAGCAACTACTGCGGGATTGCGAACGACAACTGCCTTGTAAAAGCCGGGAAAGAGAGGGCGTCGAGCGATAGGGAGGGCAAGGACCTGCGGATATATTTCGGGGACGGACTGTTTTGCTATTGAACTCGGCGTGGGAGTCCGTTGAGGTGGGGGAGGCTGGGTATCGGCAGGATCACTGCTGTCCCCACTTGAGGAGGAGGGAGGTGAGCTGGCTGAAGAACCCGCGGGATCCTCATCATGCGAGCTTTCCATGCGTACATGGTCATCACTCGTCTTCTCCGCCGTCTCAGCGGCTTCGGACTCCTCAGGCTCGGCGACGTCAGCGGGGTCGTCCGACTTGTTGTTCGGCCAGCGTGAGTAGTACAGGAGAGGTGAAAACCGCGCAGAGGAGGGTCTTGAGGATGTAAAGGACCTTTGGCTGGCAAGTTGGTTTGCAATCAGAGAGTTTAGTGAGACTGGGGGTCGTAATGGGCTCGTGTGCAGTGGTGTTGGTTGTCTAGAAGCCAACTGGCGCGCACGGGACGCGGTACTGGTTCGAAAGCTACGTGAGAAGGGCATTGGAAGGCAGACGACCTCCACACCCAGATGAAGAACTTGCGCTCCGACTCGGAGTGGGTCAACGAACAATTAATGCAGCAGCAGAATCCTTGTCCAGCCGAAGGCAAAACGCGTGCCGAGCGGGTGCAGGATGACTCAGCAGTCTAAGCCCTTTCCCACACGGTGTACACTATGTTAGAGGACTTCAATAAGAATACCCATAGTCTCAAACATATCTTCGTTTCTCCTTCGAGGTCCAATTCCTTGTCTTCTTGACCTTCGATGCCAGTCAAGAAATCAAGTGCATGCCTTTGACTCGATGCTATGATGCACATCCCAACTCCACAAGGGCAACGGAGTGCTTTCCGTTTGGCAACCTGGTTTCGTCGTTCATGTGTTTAAACACCAAATGGCCTCATCGAGATGTGAATCGTAACTCTGACACCCATTTGGAACGAGAGGACGCACCGCGTTCTTCCGTGTCATTACCATCACAAACGATTGTACTAATACTCTACCTACAGTGGCTACCTCCTAACCCTCGCGCAAGACCTTTGGGCGACCGTATAAGCCCACCGGTCCGCACAAGGAGCGATAAGCGATACCTCAGGCGAGTCATCATTCGATCGGGAGTAAGTGACAAATCCAAAATGGTTCTCATTATTGAAACCGTAGTCGCATATATATCATCCCACTTTCCGTCGCTCGATGAATAAGACCACCCATCTTCCATCGCGGTCGTATCAGTAGACCGTTTGGAATATCTTTCCCAAATCCCCAGGGAAGCGGTACGCCTTGCATGATTGCACGACGAGATGAGCAACGATTTTTGATGCCCGCGATGTCGGCGGCTAGATTGAACATGAGGTCCATCCACAAGCAGTGTAACAGGGCCATTTATTTAACAAACAGCCACCATTGTAACCCTTCAAGCCATCCAAGGTGAATATATTTCGAGCCTCCCACTGTCATTACCTACAACTTGGACGGGGCCCGGTCGAACTGGATGCAGAACATTTCACTGAAAATTCCAGACGAAATCTCGTCGCAGCATACTTGATCATTCTGTGCCGCTCAGCGCCGCCGTATGCAGCTTCAAGTGAGAGACGTGGCGTGGGATATACCTGTCAATGAATATTAATTAGACGCTTACATAATTCGCGCTCCGCGTCTCTAAACTCAAGGAAAAGTGCTTTCGATAGGAAATCGGTCACCGCCGTCGACTAACAACCCTTGATTAATACAGGATGGCAGAAATTCATGACCAGTTCGACACCATCCTGATCCTGGATTTCGGTTCGCAGGTCTGAAACCCTCCATCCTTATCTTCGGTTGACCATACGCTTATCTTGTATTGATTCCCCCTCCACAGTATAGCCATCTTATCACGAGGAGATGTCGCGAATTGAAAGTCTACGCAGAGTTGATGCCCTGTACAACGCTCCTTAAAGATGTCCATTTCAAGCCTAAAGGTACGCTTAATCGTCTCTTCCCACATCCGCGGTAAAAATACTCATCGGGGGATTTGCCACAGGCATCATTCTCTCCGGATCACCATACTCGGTGTACGATTCCGACGCCCCACACGCAGATCCTGCAATCTTCGAACTTGATGTCCCGATCCTTGGTATTTGCTATGGATTGCAGGTTTGTGTTTGCCTGCAACCAGATTGGACCTGGACGCTTGCGTCTAACGCTATTTGACAGGAAATTGCGTGGAACCTCAAAGGTCAAGTCGCAACGTGTGATCATCGCGAGTACGGCCATGCAACCATTCAGATCACCCAGTCCGGCCAAGGCTCGGTCGATGCACTCTTCGAGAACCTAGGTAGTGAAATGCAGGTGGGCATCTCCCACTCATAACATGACATCGCTTTCTTATCATTGGTATGGGCCCGGCTTACCAGGTCTGGATGTCCCACGGAGATCAACTCCAGGATCCTCCTAAGGACTTCCATGTCATCGGTCGCACACAAACTGCTCCGTTTGCCGCCATCGCTCACGACACGAAGCCCATCTATGGCATCCAATTCCATCCCGAGGTCACCCATAGCCCGAAAGGCAAAGCACTCATCTCTCGCTTTGTCCTCAGCATTTGTGGATGCAGAGCAAACTGGACCATGGTAAGTTTCAATATGGTTTCGAGGTTACATGTGGTTTCGGAAAAGTGATGATCCACGCTTTAAGGAAGAGTTCATCGGAAAGGAGATCTCACGCATAAGAGAAATCTGTGGACCCAAAGGACGCGTCATTGGTGCGGTCAGCGGAGGCGTTGATAGCACCGTCGCAGCCAAGCTCATGCATGAGGCTATTGGTGATCGGTATGCAGCAGGCCATACACCTCAACCATTTGGCTGACTGAATTGTTCAAACCACTAGCTTCCACGCCATCATGGTTGACAATGGTGTCCTCCGTCTCAACGAAGCTAAACAGGTCAACGAAATGCTCAACAAAGATCTCGGTGTCAACCTAACGGTTGTCGACGCATCCGATCTCTTCCTCTCGCGCCTCGAAGGTGTGGAAGATCCAGAACAGAAGCGCAAGATTATCGGAAACACCTTCATCAACATCTTCGAAGCAGAAGCTGTCAAGATCGAAGCTGCAGCTGAGGAAGAGGAAAAACAAGGGGGTGAGGTAAAAGGGCGAGTCGAATGGCTGTTACAGGGCACGCTCTACCCAGATGTTATCGAGAGTATCAGCTTCAAGGGTCCAAGCGCCACAATCAAGACACACCATAACGTCGGTGGGCTGCTGAAGGATATGAAGCTGAAACTCATCGAGCCCCTGCGTGAGCTGTTCAAGGGTGAGTTGATATCACTTAATAGAAGTGTGGTATACAGACTACTAATTCTTTCGTTGTAGATGAAGTTCGCGCGTTGGGTCGGTTGCTGTCGATTCCTGCTCCGCTTGTTCAGCGCCATCCATTCCCAGGTCCTGGTCTCGCCATCCGAATCCTCGGCCCTGTCACGCGCGAACAGGTGAAGATCCTGCAACAGGCCGACAGCATCTACATCGAAGAGATCCGCAGAGCGAATCTCTACAACCAAATCAGCCAAGCATTCGCGGTTCTCCTCCCCGTCAAGGCAGTCGGAGTTATGGGCGACAAACGAACATACGAACAAGTAAGTCTCTGCACGTGTCGCCTCGTCTCGTCGGGGTGCGTCCCGCACACGTGTTCTGACACCCTAAATCAAGGTAATTGCGCTGCGTGCGGTGCAAACTGAGGATTTCATGACAGCTGACTGGTGGGTTGGTTCTTTGTCTGTTGCCGCCAGTCCATGACGTGAACGTGATACTTCTCGCTTGTGTTTTGGCACACAGGTATGTTTTCCCGGCCGAGCTCCTGAAGCGGATTTCCTCGCGCATTACGAACGAAGTAAAGGGTGTGAACCGTGTCACCTACGATATCTCCTCCAAGCCGCCTGCGACGGTCGAGTGGTTGTGAAGCGGCTACTGCAGATGCACCGCAAACTTTCAATTTTTGGATATCCTACGAGGCCGGTAAATATTTATAAGAAGGCGTGTCAGAAGAGTCTAGCGAGTGTCTGGAGGGAGGGACAATGGCTGGCGCACAGTTTTGTGTACACTTGGATACCAGGACTGGATGTTATACTCTTAGAGGGTGGATAATAGATGTCTGCGATCACCAGCTGGATTTCGGAGCAAGTAAACAAACCGTTAGTATTGCGTTTGACAGTTCAACTTTACGGGAAAATGGACGAATGTCAGATCAGTATTGTGAGCGTCACAGGTATCAAGGAAAGTAGTGTATGATCCCGCACCGACACACTCTCGCAAGGTACGAGTCTTTCCATCATTCCTACAATCCCGTAAGTAATAAACCATCAGCTCGTAGGCTCCGGCACAAAATATAGTGGGCCCTGTTCATATTCAGTGGTCAGGTAGAAATGGAAGGACAGCTGGAAAACGTTGGGTATAAATACCGTGACAATGTTGGCCAGTTCGCATGATGCTTGGTTTGCTCATTCATTATTCGCGTTTGCCAAGCATTCACAGGGTCTTAGAGAGAGCCTTGATGGTCCGGGTAGGATTTATTGGCTCAGTCTCACTGCTATCTAGCTAGACGTCGTCCAATTCGTGAACCGGAAGACAAGCTAGCAGATGCATGCGAGTTTAGCAAGAGGGACGCTTCCGTCCAAGTGAGCGTTGCTTACGTAATACGTTTACGTAACAAGTTTTCTCAGCGCCAATTTTTCAACTGGGACTTGCCAAGTGCTACCACAAACCTACCAACTCGAATATTCACGGCTTGACGAAAACGAATGTTTTCATACTTATCCAGTGGTGGCATCGCATATGAGACCATTTGATAGTGTCGCTGAACATGCGCTACGTAGTGTCAACTCGAGGAATTCCGTCGCTGAGCGGACACGCGGCGATGAGACGTCCCTGATACTCCCACGTGATGCGCTTCTACACGATTACCTCAAAACCAACATGCAGCGCACCGTCCAAGGTGGCAAGTGCCGTTGACTCAGTAGAGCTTCCGTAATTTATCTGAATCTTTGTCTCTTTGTTGAAGGGTTTCCGTCCCCGAGTCTCATCCCCGACTTTGAGGCCATGAAATCAGCCCACAGCGAAGCCGTTAGCTCAAATGAAAAGACCTTCCCGATTTTCGCCAGGAAGCTTGCATCCAGAGATACCAAGGACTTTGCTAACACTACGCACAAACTCGCCATCTGGTTAGGTTCGGAGAAGGCATACTATCCAGCTGCTCGTCCCAAGGTAAGAAGCTACTTCACAGCCAAGGACATCATACCAATCGCCTAATATGCTAGATAGTCGAGCTTCTCGAAGTAGGATGTCATCCTTTGCCTCGAGAGATTGATCGTTAACGAACACTATTCCTCTCTTTTGGTTGCCAGATTGCGCTTTCGGCTTTCATGGATACGTTTATGCATAACCCCGCCATTGTGGAGCTTGCAGAACAACTGCGACAGCTTGTTCACGCAGTAATTCCTTTCAGACATCTGTTTATCGAGAACGAACTGCAGTGTTAGTTTTTTCCTGCCGAATCCATCTCCATTTGATCACCTCCCATAGCGAGACTACAACGCTTAATTCTCGATACGAAGCTCTCGCTCTCCAGAGTGTCCACAAGTTCTACCCACGGTAGTGCGCTGCCTCAAGAAGCTTTTACCGCAGAGTAGGTCCTTCCTTGGCGATTCACAATTAACCAGATTCACCCAATGGCCCATCTATGCATGGAATTTCAATCCAACCAGCATTTCATCACCCGCACTCGCTTCTCCGGTTCATCCGCAACCATTGCCACCCGTACCCGGCCCTCAATGGCCAATGGGGCGGATTCAACCATCTCTTTCAGTAACGAGCGCTGTGAAAGCGATTCCCGATAGGTCTGATCATGATGATACACCTCGAGCGCGTGATCCTTCTGAGGTGGCGTCGTCGGGTCAAATCAACGCAATTCCGTCTCTCGCTTCCCCTAGTACGAATACCCCACAGGAACCCGGCGAAACCATCCCTCCAACAATATTTCCGAAGCCTCAGCCCAAACGTGCTCGGAGAGCCGAGCTTTCAGAAGAGCTAATAGCTCGTGATCTTGATTGGTTTAAATCAAATCAGGCCGTAGTGAATGAAGGTCCTAGCGCATCCTCGTCCATGGCTAATGAGTCTTCCCCAGCACTGGCGTCTGATACGCCCCATATTCCTAGACTGTCACCGTCGCTAAAGAAGAAGACGGCTCGTATGGTGCCATGCCGCCGCTTACCTCGCCGGATTCCCCTCGATACCACTCAGGAAGTGGAATCAGTCGTATCTGCTTCTGCAATACCTCCTTCAGAGCTACCGGCTGAGGAAGTCGAATCTTTCGAAAATGCTGAGGATGTCCAGATGGAGGTTGATGAGCAAAATCCATCGCTAGAAAGGGTGAACCTTGATGTTCGTTCCGCAGCAATACCGGAAGCTCATGACGTACAGGATGTTTCGCGGAAGGAGGGAACTCCCCCAGAGCCACAGCTAGTTCCTACATCATCGAATGAACGCTCAACTGGACCAAAAACAATGCAGGCAGACGGTCAACCCCCCTTGGTTGAAGCTCCATTTCTCAATGGTGTTTCGCGTATATCCGCTCGTCCGTTCGCACCGCCTCTCAACACCACGTTGGATACGATGGAATCAATGGACACCCCCATTTCAGATTTACCTTCTGAGAGCCTCTCACCAGAATCCCCCAGCAAAGTAGAATCGACTCAACCACAATCTCCCGGGGTGTTAGATCTCCGGAGTCCAATCCTCCCACCTCTCGTGAATGCCTTGGAACCACCTCTAAACTTAAATTTCAGAATCCCGCGAATATCACTCGGTCAGCCCCAACGATCGGAAATGGATGCGTTCCGACGGCGATTCGATGACGATATGACCGTCATTCACACCGCACAGGGGAAACCATTCACTTATGCCCATATGATCGATATAAGCCTGAAGGAAGGCAGTTTTTCCAAGATATCAAAGTGGGTAAACAGAAAATGTCACCCATCGTACGTGGCGGGTTATCCGGGCGTTGAACGAACGTGACATTATGTTATCACGCAGCGAAGCATCTCAGGGAGTTTGCATCTCATTAGCGTGCTATCGCCTCTCGGAATTCTTTGATAGAATCAAGTCGGAGAGTGGCAAACACGAGATTGAAAATTTGACATCACGATCATCATGCTCTTGGCCATATTCAAATCGGTTGTCCTTGCACGTCAATGACGAGGAGAGACAGACCATCATCCCACTTTCTCCCCCGCTCTTCGTACGTATTCTAGATCATCTTCGCAGCGCGTGATCCTACAAACCACTTTTCATTTATTATTATAGTCGACCCCCGAGCAATGTGTCGACATATCATCACGGATGAAGCCGGGAAACAACACACTGGAGATTAGACAACAGGATGACTTATCCGAGTACCTGATCGTCATCCATGCACATCGTCCGACTCGGATGCAGCTGGCTGAGCTTGATGTCGTGAAGACTGTTGATGAACGCTGGAAATGTTTTCTGGATGCAGTTTCCGTGCGGGCTACACCAGGGAAAACACTTGATACTAATGTTACCACTGCGGATGTTGTTAGCATTTCCTGAGCCTGTCATTTTTTTCTGTGTGGTAGGCAATGAAGGCATTGGTATATTTTGCGTGGCTTCAGAACATATCTTAACCATGATAATTTTAATGAAATACCTTGCATAAAGTCATACTACAGACATGGGCGTGGGGGAATATCGTGCGGTATCAATTTCCTTGGACTGAATGATGGCGCCACAAACGCGTCGAGCACTGGCACAGACACGGTCACTTCATCTTGCTCATGGCGACGACAAAAAATGCCAGAGACTTCCTTGACAAAGAGCTCTTCGTCAAGCGCAGCATTGTACGCTCTTCTCCGTCTCACACGACAACGTGGCATCTTCTCACTTGCGGGGTTACTCCAGGTCACTTTCAGGTCACTCAGCCGCGAGCTCGGGATTCACGTCAACGATGCGAAAAAGTGAGTCTCTCTCTTGAATGGACATTTTGCGCTGCCGTTCTATCGTTGATCCTGTCTGGAAAGCGAGTTACAACATTACTACGACGCCGTACGCGAGACGGACGCGCCAGCTGTGCCTACGTACATCGTCTCTGGAGAGGTACCTGCGCTGATGGTCCGCCACTGCTTGGAGACGCAACAGTCCGACTCTACCATGGATATAGATCTGGAGTTTGAGGAGGATCGAGAGGAGGAGATGGACGTGGTACACCAGAGCAAGGTGCTGCTTGTGGACGCGCGCACGCTCGATGGTGCGTACCTTGTCCAATGTACAGATCAGACTCATTCCGAATCTCTCTCTAGAGGCCATGTCACAGTTTTCTCGCATACACTCAGTGCATATATACAGTCTATCTCCGTCGCGGTTCGGGGTGCGTACATATGTACTGTCGGCCCATTTTTGACAAGTTGACCGAGAAGCGCAGGATGCGGGGCTCGTCTGTACTCCAAGTTTCAAAGTTCACAAAGCGGACACCAAAGGCGGACTAGGATCTTTCTCCGTTTCCGGGAAGATTACAGGGTCTCATGTAAAGGTCGGTTGGTGTGGACGCCTCCTCGTATATTTTCTCCTCATTGACGTCTTTGTAGCTCAAAGCCGGCATTGCTTGTCAGCGTGCAGCATCCTCGTCTAAAACAACGTTGGATATACCTGCCAAGGCGGCACTGAGAGCCGTGGCTCCAACACGGGCAGGACAGCAGACAACGAAAGGCAAGGCTCCCTCTTCAGAAACGAAAGAACAGGTTTCCACGACGACGGCGCTGCCTAAAACGGAATCCAAAGACAGACCAAAGCCTTCGGGCAAACTAGACTGGAGTAAGGCAAAGGCTAAAGGAAAAGAGCTAGTCGCGGAGAAGACAAGGGGTGAAAAGAAACCCAAGCCAGCGCCCGATTCGACTGTCACTACCAAGACTTTCTCGGCGAACAAAAATCCGGGACTGAAATCGATGACGCCGTTGGTTCCCAGATCCGAATCTAGTGGCGTCGCCAGTAGTGATGCTCAGAAGGTACGTCTTGTACTCTTCTGTGAAGGATGCAACTAAGCTATGTTCAGCGAGGGAAGAAGAGAAAATCCCACATAGGCACAGATCTAGAGTCCGAGTCCGACTCGTCTTCAACGAAAGCCAAACCAAGTAACGCCGCTGGTTCATCCGTCAAAAAACAGGAGGCATATTCAGATGACGATGACGATGACGATGACGATGACGATGACGATGGCAAACTTCGCATGCTAGGCCAGCGACGCCCCAAAAGAAAGAGTACCATAACATCGGATTCCGAGATGAGCCTGCGCGCCATGATGGATATCGACGATGGTGTGTTCTTCCGCTTAACCACTGTCGATTCATGGTTGATCAGTGAGTAGAACAAGTCGATCGCGTGACTAGAATTAGCAAAATCCATGCTCTGCGTCAGGAGGAGGAAGAGTCAGAAGAAGAAATGAACGAGCCCCAGAAAGAAGCAACAGTGCCGCCTGCTACCAGCGAAGACGAGGAATCTGATCACGTGCATATAGTGGCGAAGAAGAGGAAACCGCGCAAGGTCGTCCCCGTTGGCCGCAACGGACTGAAGAAACGGCGTGTCATCAAAAGTCGGATGACGACAGACGCCAAGGGGTATATGCGTACGTCGTGCCGCAAAGCCTCGCGAGGAAACTGTTTGACACTGCATTGTAGAGACAGAAGACTATTCGTCGTACGAGTCTGTTGAGGAAGAGGAGGAAGCAGAGCCAAAGCCCAAGGGCAAGAAAAGGGAAACGAAGAAAGTCTCGGAACCCAAGGTCGAGGAGGCGAAACCAAAGGCGGTGGCTAAGGAAGAGAGTGTCGCTAAGCTCAAAGCGAAAGCTCCAAAGACCAGAGGAGGGGCTTCCAAGCGTGGGGGACTGTTGAACTTCTTCGGTCCGGAGAGAGGAAAGAAATGAAGCACGATGTAGTGTTTCCTTGGACGTTCTTCGAAGCTTTGTTATAATGATGATTTTGGCTCATCGGTTTAGGGACCAGTTGCAAGGATTAAGCGCGATAATCACATTATAGGTTCAGTGGTCTAATGGTTATGATTTCTGTCTCACACACAGAAGGTTCCCAGTTCGATCCTGGGCTGAGCCACACTTTTTGGCAATTTTCATTCTGATCGCGAACCCAGATAATACTGAATGCGTCAATGAAGGTCCTGGTATCTCGGTACGGTGACTCCAATCGCACAAGCTCTTACGGCGCTGCACGTTTCTCTAACGACCACACGGGTTGAAATTTTCAAAGTACGTTACACATGACCCGACTATACTCGAGGGATCAAGCATCCTATTCCATTCAATGCTTCTTTCCGACTCCTGGAGTCTAAAATTGGACCTTGAAAGCGACATTCGTATCATATCTACTTCCAACAAGCTACTCCGGAATTCAGAAACAAGTGGGTCAACTCACAGATCTAATTCTACAACCCTGCGAGATCTGCGGGGTGCTCAATGTCAAGCATTGCAATGCGTATCGTTGACGTTTACACATCGACCTTGCTCGTATACATTGTGTGATGTATGCCCAGTTTAGAGTGACAGGAAAGTTTGCAGCCATCATTGAGTGTGCGCACTCCATTGAGAGGCAAGACACGCCTGAGGGACTCTGGTTGATGGGTCGCCTGCTCTAGGTATTTGAGTTATTAAGGATTCATCGCAGTGCTCTGTTATGAATCCAACCGCGTGCGAGGTAGTCGTTTCCAAGGATCCCCACACGAGGTTGATGAGGCGATGGGTATCAGTACTCCAGGAGTGGGACTCCTGCATGGACGTATTACCTCGAGGAGCGCAGGAATGGGGTAATCACATTTCGTCGGCGAAACTGGGACAAGTACTGCTAGCATAAACCATAAACGTTTAAACCATCAACAAGAGGGAATCGCCTTACCAATCAGAGTCCATCCACACCCAGAAGAGCCCCTCGCACACCATCCGTAATTTCTCGGTCTCGGCCTCCCTGGTTATTTCGAGTTCCATACGCTGCGTCCTCGTAGATCCTAGTAGAAACGTATTTGTGTGCTGCTCCCGCCGACCCGTAATTTCACCACAGCCTCAACGGTGTTATCCGTCCGCAAGCAGCGAGTGTCATGACATCAAAAGAAAACCTACAGGAAACTAAGTAGCTCCGATCTTGCTTATTCGGCGGGGGTTCATCCACGAAGCCGAAATTCCACGACTCGAAATTTCCCATGACACAACGCGGTACGCCACGGGTGTCTCAGGGCGACAGGTCGCGCGCACGAAGCTCTGGCTCGATATTTCTTTCGTGAGATCGTCTGGCCAGAAGAATATACTGGTGCAGTGATACATAGATCATCGTGGGGAGTGAAGTCGTGTGGATCTGCAAGCACGTTTGTGACGACTGGGCCCATAAGAGCGTATGTAGAGCCAAATGCTTGCGATTTCTGGAGCAAATAAAACCTGTGCGGAATATGAGCTCGGGATCCAGTGACTGAGGCTGCCTGATTAATCTGATTACTAAATTTGACTCCGCGAACATGTGGCTGTGAAACTTTCCACGCCAGCTTGCGGAAGTGTCAAGGTGCTGTCGGTGCCTGCCCACTCATTTTGCTATTGTCCGTATCTTTGCTGTTGATCTTTTCGTGCATTATGGGTGAGTTCATGTCCACAAGGCGTTTCAGAAGGGTTTCTTACGTTAATTCCTCTGCAAGGTATTCCAAAGGTGCGTAACGGTCACAATGATTGACACGGGCAATAATCTTTGTATGGCCTCCAGTTCTTCCGCTATATTTCGTGAGTTGTCGTTTTTTTTTTTGTGTGAAACGCGAGTCGCATGGTCTGAAGGGATGCACAGTGAGCGATACCCATTAACATCTCAACTCATTCAGGAGAACAAGATTCCAGAATTCGGTGATGGAATTTGAGCCGTTCCAAAGTTCCATGTCTCGCTGACTCATTTCCCAGATAACTTGTACCTCGACTTCAATGGGATCATACACAACTGTACGAGCTCCTGCACTCAGTCAACAGTTTACCATTTTAATGTCCGTCCACAGGCTCGCATCCCAATGACGACGATGCGCATTTTCGACTATCCGAGGAACAGATATTCACATCTATATTTGCATACGTGGACCTCTTATTCGGGAAGATCAAACCAAAGAAGCTTTTTTTCATGGCTGTGGATGGTGTTGCCCCGCGAGCCAAGATGAATCAACAACGTAGTCGTCGTTTCCGCACGGCGAAAGAAGCAAAAGAAGTTCGTGAGAAAGCGATGGCCAAGGGAGAGAAGCTCCCCGCTGAGAAAGCGTTTGACAGTAATTGTATCACACCAGGTGCGTGACCCATGATATTATGCCTCAATCCTTCCCAATGTTTCTCAGGAACCGTCTTCATGGCGAAGCTGTCGGAGCAACTGAGGTACTTCATAAACAAGAAGATAACTGAAGATGCGAATTGGAGGGATATCCAGGTCGTGCTTTCAGGTCACGAGGTTCCTGGTGAAGGCGAGCACAAGATTATGGAGTATATCCGACTATCGCGTGCACAACCGGACTACAATCCAAACGTCCGACATTGTTTGTACGGTCTGGACGCTGACCTGATCATGCTGGGTTTGCTTAGTCACGACCCACACTTTTGCCTCCTTCGCGAAGAGGTCAAGTTTGGGCCGTCTGCTAAAAGAAAGGGGAGTGGAAAGTACGTCGTCCTTCGATTTCTGTGGGTCTCTTCTCACCATATGCATAGTTTAGAGTCACAGAACTTCTATCTTCTACACCTTTCCTTGATGCGCGAATACCTGAACCTAGAATTCCGCGAGATCGAACCCGTTCTGCCGTTCGACTATAGTCTTGAGCTTGTCATAGACGACTTCATTCTTCTCGCCGTATTCGTCGGGAATGATTTCTTACCCAACCTTCCCGATCTACATATCCACGAGAATGGCCTGGAAAGACTATTTGATGTGTATAAGAAAGTTCTGCCTTCACTCGGTGGGCTTAATTCTGTTTCCTGTATCATCCTTGCTCATTTCATATTTCTCAGATGGCTATATCAACGAGAGCGGCACAATTAGGATGAAGCGTCTTCAGGTGGTGCTTGAGGAGATGAGGATCTGGGAGCGCGAGATTTTCGAGAAAGAATACGCCGACGCTAACTGGTTCAAGGGTAAACAGAGCAAACATGGGCACGAGATGGAGATGGCGCGCAAGCGCACTGGTCTTGGTTGGTTGTTCTCCTAACCTGCCTCATCGGACGCTAATGACAGTCATTTTTTGTATCAGTTTTAACACGAGCACAGCGAGAAATATTTGACAAGGTGGAGAAGTTTGTGACGGATAACCGAGGGAAACGGCCGAGCATCAATACATCGCTCACCATGCCGAACACCTTCCCTTCCCGAGATCGCAATTTTATTTCGACTCTCGGCACCGACTTGCATCTGTCCGTTACATGGGATGAATATGATGATGAGGACCAGAATCTCGTTACGTGGCGCCTCCCAGGTTCGATGGAAGAGCCCATACCTGAGCCTGGATCTGAACCCGATGGAGGCGAAGACGATGAACAATGGGAAGATGTTTCTGACGATGAGGAGGAGAGTCGGTTAGCTATCGATCGTGTGTTGAAGAAGTATGAGAAGGCTCCCGTCAAGGATGATGATGAAGGTGGAGGATTTGATGCGCGACACGAGAAATCCGTCAATGATAAGATGGACGAGTGGAAGCGCGTGTATTACAAGGTGGGTCGTACGGATGCGCGCAGGTTGTTATAGCTCACCACTGTTCTGTGAATAGGGGAAGCTGGATATATCGTATGACAATCCGGAGCAAATGAGAACCTTGATATCCACGTATGCTGAAGGCTTGCAGTGGGTAATGCATTATTACTACAGTGGCGTTGCTTCTTGGGGTTGGTTCTACAACTACCATTATGCCCCACGCATTTCAGGTATATACCCTTTATTAACTCCCGCCAGTACAATAACTTATTTGTCTCGAAAGACCTACTAGGTTTGGAGGATATGGCGTTCGAGTTCGACCTTGGGAAACCCTTCCGTCCATTTGAGCAGTTAATGGGTGTCCTACCCGCGGCAAGCAAGGAGCTCATACCGCGTGCATATCAGGTATTATGCGTCTCGGTTGCGGTGGTGACTATTCTTACAACCGTATCTTAGGATTTAATGTACGATCCGAGTTCTCTCATCCTGGATTTTTATCCCCTGGAGTTTGAACAAGATCTAAACGGGAAGAAGCAAGAGTGGGAAGCAGTCGTCAAAATCCCCTTTATCGATCAAGATAGGTTGCTCAGAGCCATGGCATGTGCGTGCTTTTCTCTTTTCATCTGCATGTCCGTCTCAGTTCCCTGCCATTTCTAGCTCGCGAACAACGCCTAACTGCCGAGGAGAAACGACGCAACACCTTCGGCACCAGCACCAAGTTCTCGTTCAGTCCTGAAGAGCCGACTGTATACCCGTCCTCTCTGCCAAACTTCTTCCCCCCTATTTATCGCTGCACCTGTGTGATGGAGCCTTTCGACCTTCCTACACTTGATGGCCTTCATCTCGTCCCTGGTTTATGCGATGGCGTTTTTCTCGGTGCAGAAGCACTCGCTGGATTCCCATCTCTCGACACGCTACCATACACGGCTTCGTTAGGACCCCATGGCGTAACCGTTCATGGATCAGAGAGCCGTAATAAGTCAATGATCGTGCACATCCAGAACCCACACGAGAATCGCAAGTCGGAGGAAATTACCAAAGAGATGGTGGGAAAACGTACTTTTGTCGGCTGGCCTTTCCTGCAAGAAGGACGCGTTGTTGCTGTTTCGGATTCGTTGTTCAAATATGAGGAGGTGGTGATCATACCAGGGAGTACGCCGAAGATCATCGCAAACCCACATTCATCACAAGGTCTTAGCCATTGGAAGATGAAGGCGGAGCGGATTGAGCAGATGTATTCGAAAAAGTGTGGAGTCATCACTGGCGATGTAGACGTGCTCGTTCATGTACAACCCTTGAAAGGTGAGCATCCTCCATATGGACTAGAATATGACCCTCATTTGCACAACAGGCATGAAACGCCTCGAGACAGGAGCCTTTGTCAAGGACTATGAAGGTCCAGAGAAGGAGATCGAGCAGGCTGTTCAAATGGTGATCTCGCAAGTGGCCTCTGAAGATCCGCGTTTCCTCGAGAAGGACCCACCGCCGTTGTCCGAGGAGTTTCCAGATGGCTGCAAGATTTTCTTCCTTGGGGAACACGCATATGGTGTCGCAGCCCAAGTGGCAAACACTACCAACGAGACTCTATCTGTCATTCTTGCTGTACGTGACAATGCATCATCATTCAGTTCTTTTGACTTAACAGGTCGCGAATAGTTTTTCCCATCGGATAAAACGGAGAACGACAATTTCAAAGCGATTGTACAGAATCGTGTTTCTCAACAGTACTATCCCTCCTTCAAAGCTGCCAACATACTCCGTATTTCCGGCCGAGCGCTGTCCAAGATTACGTCTAGTTTCATGGTGTTGACTTCCGACTCTTCGAAGAACAACTTAGGCCTCAGTCTCAAGTTCGAGGCGAAGAGCTTGAAGGTAATTGACTATTCTCGGAAGGAAGGACGACACTGGGATTTCAGTGAAAGAACAATTGATTTGATTCGGGAGTACAAGGTGATACTTCCCATGCCAAGATTCAATCTGCTATACTCACTGCGTACGTTCTTAGGAGAAATTCCCCGAAGTATTCAGAGTGCTTGATTACAACGGGGACGGTAAATATTCTTTCTTAACTTACCTCTCATAGTCCACTGACTAAGGCATCCTTCAGATATGACCCGCGCATCTGACATTTTCACCGAAAACGCCGACGCTCGCGTCAAGGATGTTAAAACCTGGCTTAAATCGAAGGGCGTCCGCGAATTCGAGCCAGTCTCTCTCTTTTCTGATCAGCTCACGAAAGAAACTGTGGGCGAAGTTGAAACGTACGCAGACAGCATCAACAAGAACAAATCGTCAGCAGCAATCAAAAAAGCAATGGTCAAGAACATTCCACGACATGCTGTCCTGAAACCTGCGCATGCAATCTATAGGCTACAGAATCAACACTTTGCACTCGGTGATCGCGTGACGATGGTGCAGGATTCCGGAGGAGTACCATTGTCCGTGAAAGGTGTCGTCATCGGACTCAGTTCGAAATCAATGGACGTTGTCTGGGATGTTCCTTTTATGGCGGGAGTCACTCTCGGCGATAGGTACTTGAGCAGTTATTGCTACATTTTGACCGCGAACCAGTTCCTTACTGAATACTTTACTAGATGCTCTCAGTACCGCGGATCGACGGTGCAGTTCAATTCGTGTTTGAACTTAAGTAGTCCACAGTTCATAGCTTCCACGCATCCGGCGTCGGCACCCCCGCCGCGTCCGAACGTGCCCTTCAAACCTCGTGCTGGGCCATACCCTGCTATCCGGCCGCCTCCTGGACAGCCAGCCGCAGCTGGGTTCCGACCAACTCCCCAAAGGCACGTATACATTGATTCCACGTGTGGAGTAGATTGGGATACTAACTACGGGCGTAGGCAATCATCTGCACCTGTCGCTATTATGGCGAACCCCAACCGAGGACGCAACACTAGCTTCGCGAACGGACCCCAACCAAAGGGGTCATACGCAACAGTAGGAGGCACATCAGGGTCGTCACCAGCGCCAGTGTCGAACCATGTACCTAGTGGATATGGAAACCGAGGGGACTCCAACCATGGACGGGAAAGAGGACTACCGAATGGTCACGGCGCAGCAGGCGTCCGGAGCCAGTCCTCCCCTGAGCACAGCCAGCGTGATGCATCGGGTTCGGGCACTCACAACCAAGATGGAGAGGCTGCTGACACAATCCACCATCACCACAATCCGTCTGTACGTGGTCGTGGAACACTGTCTATTCGAGGAGGGTATCCCCATTCGCCAAGAGGAAGTTTCAATAATACGCGAGGGAGAGGAGGGTTCGTTCCCGCATTCGATCGTGGAGGACGCGGACGCGGAGGATTTAGGGGACGTGGAAGGGGAGGTCCTGGGGTTGCTGTACCACCGCTGCCGTCGTCGTAGTGTGGCGATACGATTCATGGGTTGGTTGAAGTATGTACGAGGATATCCGTTGTCTGTAGCCATATTTGTCACGTACGTACTACTGTTGTAGGGTGCTAACGCAGACCCGCCTTCTCATCTGCGTCGGACTCGGACCTCGTCCTTGCGAGATAAACTACATCAGAACACCAAGCCTCCGAACGTGACGCCAGACAGGAACGGAAACGTCCGGAAGACTTGGTGGGACCGAACGAAGACCCATCCCCGAGTACTTTGCAACAGCTCTAATCAACGATGCACGATCCCAACTCCTGTGTGTGTATAGATTTGATGAAGGACGGATGAGTGAATATTTCACCAGGACCCAAATTACTGTAATGCTACGAGGTAATACAGACTGCAAGAAATGTCCATATTCATGATCCAGCATGGTATCTACGTGCATCATGATCGCATCGAGTTATGCACGTGTCCCATCTTCTGTACCTGAGCTACCACACACCATCCATAGGGGTACCCTGAGTGCAACGAGAGCATCGGCTGATCTTCGCTGATGTGGCACTGTGTGTAAGAATGTAAGCTAAAGGAAATGACGCGCACCGTTACGTGGACCCTCGTTGCCGAGGGTTGAGATGGATTGTTCTGTTGTTGCACCCAATGAAATGTGAGCTGTCGTGACGAGTTCTACCATCGAGAGGAAAAAACGGACTAGGCCGGCTTCGTTCGCGCCCGCAGGGTCTTGTGCACTACGGGAAGTATCTTCGTTCGGGTCTTTGGGAACAGCCTCGGCGGATGATTTGTCCTGTAAAGTGTGATGAGTCCCTGCACATAAACTCGAGGGACAACAAACCTTTCGTCTTGCCCCTCTTGCGGCCGATCGCTGAAACAGCGTTAGCACGCTGCATCCGATCGTCTATCAAGGAACAATACTCACTGTCTTTTGTCGAGATGCAGCCATCCACGAAGGTCCCTTTGTAGCGTTGACTCTTGCTGGCGAGTGGGAAGGCGATCGGGAAGGCGGGCTGGGGTTGGCGGGCTCGCGCGACTTTCCGGAAAGTGGACCAGGGTTGGGTGAAGTTGGGCCCCTGTTACTCTTCCACTGTAGCAACTTTCTAAAAATGGAGTGGCGGTCCCGGGGTGCCTCGACAATGTCCAGATTTTCGTCTGCATGTACCTCTGGGGTAGAGGCCACTGGTGGGCGATCCGATGGTTGGGATACGGAATAAGATGAGCCAACTGGTGGTAACTCATCCTCCCGGCCATTAGCAGAGGATGCCGATGATTGTGATATGGGATGAGACGAACCAACTGGTGGTAACACAGCCTCCCGGCCATCAGCAGAGGATGCCAAGGATAATGACTTCAGCAGTGTCAACATGGTAGCAAGAGGAGACTAAAATGATCACCAACCTCCGAGTCGTAGTCGAATTGAGCGGGTGTCGGCGACACCTCGCGCTATGCTATCGTAAGAACTGAGTTCAACGGGGAAACAAATGAACTGATACCTCGAGGAGATCACTATTGTCGCCTTTCTTGCGTTGCTTGGATTCAAGTCGACTGAATTCCCCAGGAGCTTCCTGTTGTACGTACACAATGACAGTCAGCATAACTATTTTGGTGACAGAAAGACGAGATCCTACTGGGGTGGAACTAGATAGTTTAAATTTGCCATCGCCCGATGTTGATGGCTGTTCATCTTGTTGAACTTTGTCGCGAGTACTAGAAACCTACATATGTTGTCAATGTGGGAGATGGAACACTGTGGGCTTATCCGAGGTGCAAGGAGTCTGAAGCGACACAAATACTTACATTGAATGGACCATACGACTCTGGGAGAATTTTGCCGAGATCATGAATGGTGATGTTCCCACCATGTCGTCCTATCGCAAGGTAGCTACTGTCCGGTGAGATGGCGACTGACCGCATCCTTTCGCCGTCCTCAATGTCGGGCCCAATGGATGATAGTGTGGCTGTGTCCAGGAACAAGATAGAACGGTCTGCATAGGTAGCAATGAATTTGCCGTTGGCGGCTAGGGCGATAGAGTGGATTTCGTTGTCGCGGTTATGAAGAATTTGTGATTCGGCCAGTTGGATCCCAGTGGAGGTATCAAATGCCCTGATTTTGTTGTCGCGGGACGTAGCAAAAACTCGTTTACCATCGCTTGACCACGCAAGCGGAGTGATCGTGCCCCATAGAGGTATGTTAGCGTCGTTGATGGTGACGAGGTTGTCACCAGTGCGACTGTCGAAAATTCGGATACTCGTGCGGCAGGCAGTGGCGATTCGGTCGCCACTCGGGGAGAATCGAATTCCAGTGACATACTTGTCATGTTTGAGTGGGCCAACGAGTCGCTGCCCGCTTGTGATACTCCAAATGCTTGCTTCCCTGGAGTCGCGAGTTGCGGTAGCAAACGTGGCTGAATCAGGGGAGACGTCCACTGCATCCACCGTATTTTCACCCTCCACGTCGATGACCTTTTCTTCCGACTCTCCGTCCCACATGCTTGCCCCATTCTCATAAGTCCCACAAACTATCCATCTGTGATCCCTTGACACCGAAATGGCGAGTATGGCTGTTCCCGTTTGCTTCCCGACATCTTCACCGTCTGAGAGTCGCCATCGTCGAATCCCATTGTCATTCCCGCCTAAAACATGCTTTCCGTCGGGGTGGAACGCAACTGCGTACACATTGCCAGAGCTACCGGTCTCGAGTACTAATATTGGGTCTTACCGAATTATCAGCATCGCACAACCACTGCTCAGAGCTGCTACACACTGGTATTCGTCGACGACATTCTCACCAATGGTACACAGTTGTGGGGTTCGAAGAGTGAAAAAACGAGGTGTTTCGGTTTACTGGTGGTGAGCAAGAAACATGTTTTCTTATTCTCATTTGAAGGTCTATTCACAGAGGGCCTCGTGTCTTTGGCTCGGATCACAGCTACATGGCCTCGTTGCGACGGCCAGGCGAGGTGTCAACATCGCCGAACCCTGCCCTCCTTGCCACATGTAGTCCCTATCCCGGCATTTGCGAATGTTCGTCGTATCTCAATTGCAGCGACGAGGCATTATAATAAACCAACACGCGACATATCCCGCACAAAATCCAACATGTTCCCATAAATGGTGCAGTCAAACTCCACTCGAGCGTACGTGTGCGGCTGGTCGATCTCGTGCTTGTCTCCGGAGCTCGAGCAGTTGTGCTCACGCAGCGTCGTTGACGCTAGCAATGCCCTCGGACGATCAACGGCGACGTTCAGGAAAGCACAATCTCGCAGCCGTGCAAATTTACCGTTGAATCATACCCCCATTCGCTGCGGATACGCTCTGCGTAGATGGAAATGCAGGAAACCTGCATCCACCATTCTGTTGCCTTGGCCACTGACCACCTACAGTCGAACAGGAATGCTGCTGTTGCACCGATACCAATCCGTCGGTCTAATTCTTTCCTTTGGTGGATGATTCCGAGATTGGGGAGGGTGACGATGTTGATAGCGATGGCGAACCCGCCCCCTGGTTGGGAATGGACAATAACACACCACGGCAACGGCACTCGCGCACGTTCCGATGACGGGCATGCTTCTGTATCTCTCTGGCTGTTGGTCACCTCTGCTGACGCCTATCTTCCGGGACCAGAACTAGGTCAAGGACTTTCATTCGAAGCGCAAGGAACACGACGTTGAGAAGGACCAACTGTTTTATATTCAATGATGCGGTGTTCGCGCTCTCTATACGCCAGCAAGCAGATTGGCACGGCAGTCAACAAGTCCGCATCTACAGCGCATCATTGAGATTCAGCAGTGAGGTGCCCGCCGAGGGACCTGACAACGATCAGGATCGCATGAATGCTATTCGGTTAGTCAGCGCTCTGAATAACGAGCTGGATGAACCCTCCGGGGCCCCCAAGCCATGTGTCAAGTCACTCTTTGACCGGATTATACTCGCCCCCGTCCAGGAACGTGAACATCCACATCGTGTCTCATCTCCACCCTCACCCTCCTCCCGCCGCATCTGCACCCCGTACATTGCAAACGGATGCCGAGCCCCGCTCCGACACCGTCTCCGCTGTTCCTCACCCTCCTGAAACTATATCTTCGACTGATCATTCCCAATCCACCCAACCTGCTCCCCCCTGCTCTGTCTCTCATCGCGCGACACAGTGGCTGCCTCGATCCCATTGAAACTCTTTAACTTCTCCCACCGCTCGTGAATGCTCATGACATGAGACCATTTCTAGTTCAATCGCTGCGTGCACCCATGTTCGACAATTGCGTCGTACGAGAGGTCAGCTTGGCGAGGAAGGAAGACGCGGAGAGACAGTTGATGGAACTCGAGTCGAGGCGGATAAAGGCGACGGACAGTCGGATGTGCGTTGGGATTCTGATGCTCGGTGGGAACGTTTGAGGCTTACCGTTGGACTTTTTCAGATGTCCGCAGTGTCATAAGCGGTTGGGGAACAGCGTCATTGTGGTACATGTGCCAAGGCGAGTGACTCTCGTCTCGCCCATCCTTTTGTCACTGACAGGGTGTGGTGACAGGGGTGAAGTGACACTATCAGTGTGGTGAAGTGTTCTCTAGGAAGCTCAACGCTGCACGGCAGGGTTGAGAGTTGGAGATTCACGGACGGAGGTTTGATGGGTGCCTGCAAGGGATACCGAAGGCCCAAGAGTCGTTTGTTTGTAACAGAACACAGTGATATGCATTGCATGCAGCTTGTCCACGGCGGATGGAAATAATGACATCAGCTGACACGGTGCAGACTCGATTAGTCGTGTTGATAGAGGGGGGACTCTTCGTTGATCCATTGTTACTGGGAACAGAACTTGGACCTGACGGGTTCCTCTGGATTATGCAGTGTAGCAGGGTTTACTGCCTCTAAACGACCTGTGGGCCGAGTGAGCACCGACATTCACCGCAGGCATTCGCATTCAGAGAGCAAGAATATAGTTTACGACTGAAAAACGTCGCTTGGCTCCACGGTGGCAGCCGCATGGCGGGCGACGATCCCGCTGCTACGAGTATGTAGTACAAGAAACGTCCAGATATTCATGATCCAGCATGGTATTTACGTGCGTCTCGAGTTATGCATGTGTCCCGTCTTCTGTCCGTGAGCTACCACACACCATCCATGAGGGTATCCTGAGCGCAATGACAGCGTCGCCTGGTCCTCGCTGATGTGGTACTGTGAGTGTAAGAATGTAAGCTAAAAGAAACAACCGCGTACCGTTAGTACATGGACCCTCCCGGCCGAGGGTTGATATAGATTGTGCTGTTGTTGTGCCTAACGAAATGTGAGCTGTCGTGACGAGTTTCACCATTGACAAGAAAAAACGGACTGGGCCTGCGTTGTTCGCGTCCGCAGAAGCTTGTCCACTGCGCGAGGCGTCCTTCTTCGGACGTTTGGGAACAGTAGTCTTGGCAGCTGATGTGTCCTGTAAAGTGTGATGACTCCCTGCGCACAAACTGGAGATACAACGAACCTGAGGCTCTTCCCACGACGTCGCGACTGTTCGCTAGAATGATATGTTAGACAGACTACATGCGATCGTCTATCAAGGAAGGGTACTTACTGGCCTGCGTTGAGCTGCAGCCATCCACGAAGGTCCCTTTGTGGCATTGACATGTGCTGGCGAGTGGGAAGGCGATCGGCGATCGGCGGACTCGCGGGACTCTCTGGAAAGTTGAGCAGGCTTGGGTGAAGCTGGGCCCCTGTTACTCTTCCACTTTCTAAAAATGGAGTGGTCCTGGGCCCGGGGTGACTTGACAATGTCCAGATTTTCGTTTGCATGTACTTCTGGGGTAGAGGCCACTGGTGGGCAATCCGATGATTGTGGTACGTTCTGAGATGAGCCAACTGATGGTAATCCATTCTCCCGGCCATCGGCAGAGGATGCCGAGGACAACTGCTCGAGCAGTATGAACATGGTAGCAAGAGGAGACTAAAGTGATCACCAACCTCGTCGTAGTCGAATTGAGCGGGCGCCGACGACACCTCATGCTATGCTACCATGAGCGCTCAGTTCAAGGGGGAAACAAACAAACTGATACCTCGAGGAGATCACTATTGTCACCTTTGTGGCGTTGCTTGGATTCCATTTGACTGGATACCCCAGGAGCTTCCTGTTGTATGTACACAATGACAGTTAGCATAACTATTTTGGTGATGGAATGACGAGATCCTAGTACCGAGGTGGAGCTAGATACTCTGCCATCATCCGACGTCGATGGCTGTTCATCCTGTTGAACTTCGTCGTGAGTAGAAACCTACATATTTTGGGGATGTGGAAGATGGAATAGGGCTTATTCGAGGTGCAAGGAGTTTAAAGGCACAAATACTTACATTGAATGGACCATACGACTCTGGCAGAATTGTGCCGAGATCACGAATGGCGATTTTCCCGTCATTTTGTCCAGTCGCAAGGTAGCTACTGTCCGGTGAGATGGCGACTGACCGTATCCGCTCGCCGTCCTCAATGACAGGACTAATGCGAGCCAGTGTTGATGTGTCCAGGAGCGAGATGGAACGCCTTGCAAAGGTAGCAATGAATTTGCCATTGGCGGCCAGGGCGATAGAGTGGATGTTGTGGTCGCCACCATGAAGAGTTTGTGATTCGACGAGTTGAATCCCAGTGGAGGCAGCAAATGCCCTGATTTTGTCGTCGTGGCATGCAGCAAAAATTCGCTGACCATCGCTTGACCACGCAAGCGGAGTGACCGGGACCCATGCAGGTATGTCAGTGTTGATAGTGACGAGCTTGTCGCCGGAGTGACTGTCGAGAATCTGGATCGACCTCCCATTAAAGCAGGCAGTAGCAATTCGGTCGCCACTCGGGGAGAATCGAATTCCAGTGACAAAACTGTCATGCTTGAGTGGGCCAACGAGCCGCTGCCCGCTTGTGATACTCCAAATGTTCGCTTCTTCGTCAGTCCCAGTGGCAAACCTGGCCGAATCAGGGGAAACGTCCACAGCATGCACCATGTTATCGCCCTCCACATTGATGACCTTTTCTTGCATCTCCCCGGCCCACATGCTTGCCCCCTTCCGAGTCCCACAAACTATCCATTTGTGATCCCTTGACACAGAAATGGCGAGTACGGCCATTCCCGTTTGCTTTCCGACTTCTTCACCGTCTGAAAGTCGCCATTGTCGAACCCCATGGTCAATCCCGCCTAAAACATGCTTTCCGTCGGGGTGGAATGCAACTGCGTATACTTGACCAGAGCTACCGGTCTCAAGTAGTAATGTTGGGTCTTGCCCAATCGTCAGCATCACACAATCACAGCTCAGAACTGCTACGCACCGGTATTCATCGACGACATCCTCACCAATGGTACACAGTTGTTGGGTTCGAAGAGTGAAAAAACGAGGTGTTTCGGTTTGCTAGTGGTGCGCGAGAAACACGTTTCCTTATGGTCTGTACACAGGTGCATCGTGTCTTTGGCGCTTCAAGATTCTTACTCGGATCCCAATTGCATGGCCTCGTTGCGACGGCCAGGCGAGGTTTCAACATCGCCGAAACCCTTCTTGCTACATGTAGTCCCTAACCCAGCATTTGCAATCGTGCGTCATATCTCGACTGCAGCGACGAGGCATTAAACGGACACTCGACATATCCCGCCCAAAATCCAACATCATGATGTTCCCATAGTAAATGGCGCAGTCAAACTCCACTCGAACGTACGTGTGCACAGCTAGGCCGGTCTCGTGCTTCCTACATGTCTCCGGAGCTCGAGCAATTGTCCTCACGCAGCGTCGACGCAGCCAGAAAAACAGCTGGTAGTGTCTCATCTCCACACCCTCCTCCCGCCGCGTCCGAGCCTCGTCCTCGATGTCATCCGGTACCCCGATCCAAAGGTGATTCTCCCTTCTGTCCCGTCTCCTACTTAGGACGCCACCTCTCCCTCATATAGTTATACCATCCCGCCGATGTCGTTCGTATGACTTGCAAGGTGAACACATCGACCATTCCCTGCTTGGCATCTTTCCCACTGTGATCGAACATGATATCCTGATTGCATGTGCACCGAGGACACCTGCCAACGTGAACGAGTACACTCCTGGGCATGTTGTCGCGGAGACTCTGCAATGCAAGTACCCACATCAGGTCATTACGCCGACCCGTCAACGCTCGCTGGGGCCATTGCCTAGGGAAGCGGACGTCCCAGCTGACGCCGTCCACATCCACACGACCCCACTAGGATGGGAGGGATATGTGAAAGCTGGAAAATACGTGCTTGTCGCATTCCCCCTCCCTTTCGTGCTCCTGTCTGCATGCTGGAGACAATATGACATGTTTCAGGGAGTCCCGAACCACTACTTTAACCTGGGTTGAACGGTCCCGAGTCGTCGCCTGTCCCTGTGGATTTGCTTGTGACGGACGCTGTCCCAGCTGGCTCCGGTCTGTCGTCGAGTGCAGCGATGGCCGTCTCGTTCACGCTGGCATTTCTGGCAGTCAACGGGATTCTCACAGAGAGCATCTCGCCGACCAAACGCACTCTCGTAGAGATGGCCATCGAGAACGAGAAACATGTCGGTGCATGCGCCTCATTCATCTCCATTGACCTCGTCTCCTCGTCTCAGAATGGATCAAGCAGCGTCCGTCGTCTCTCTTGCAGGCTCTGCACTCTACATTTCCTTCTTCCCTCAACTTGGCACCGAAACGATTCCTATCCCCGGCCCTCGGCCAGGCTATCCTTCTTTTCCCGCGATGTTGGTCCGTGCGAACTCGCTCGTCATATCGGATAAGGCGGTGCATGACAAGTACCGGTACAACATCTGCGTCGTTGAATCGCTTGGTGCAGGCAGTCGAATGTTTGAGGCCAGAAGGCGCAGGAGATGGTGATCAGTTCGGAGTGACGCTGGAGACGATGATCGAGTGGTCGGGCATGGGTGAAGCTCTGTTCAAGGATGTATATCTCTTGTAGGTTAAAAGTGGGCGGATGTCTTTGACGTTAGGTGCGATGCGAGTCCTGACTGCCCACAGTCGAGACCAGCCGCAGCTGGGTTCCAACCAGCTCCCCAAAGGCACGTATACATTGATTCCACATGTTGAGTAGATTGTGATGCTCACTACGGGCGTAGGCAACCATCTGCACCTGTTGCTATTGTGGTGAACCCGTTTGCCAAACGGGTTCGCTCCAAGGCGAGCGACGGGATCGTCCCCAGTGCTGATCGAAAAAAGGCAACAAATTTGGGACCGGAATACACAGTATGGAGGGTACTCGTGTCCAGCCGTCGTCGAATTTTCGTATCGATACTCCGGTCACCAATCTCAACGACATTCACCACATACTGGGGGAAGCGGTTTACTCCTCACTGCCAATGAAGCCGTCAAAGCGGCAGCATCAGTTCGGTCCAGCATCTTGTTTGGGCGAGCTTCCTTGAAAAAAAGAGAAAAAAAATGGTGGAGCAGAGTGTGCGCACTGCGAAACGCGTACGAAGACACATTCATTGACAGGACTAAGTTGCGGACGTATGTTCTCCTACTTTTGATGCACGGTTACTGTGGATGGCGGACCCCTTGGGACGAGATATCGTGGTTGCCAGTTGCACAGTCGAGACGCGCCGCAGTTCGGTTCCGATAGCGCAACCACAAACGCAACCGTCCTTTATCCAGGCTCAAATCATCCAAATCATCTCATCTTATGCTCCCAGTACAGATTATCGCGTTCGGTTCTCCGAATAGCGCGAATGCATCCGTCGCGAACTTCGCGGACTCACCCTTACGGCTACTGACCACCAATGTTACGGTGTGTGCGAAACTGCTGAGGTTTAACGATACGACCGAGTATTACCTGCCTGGTTGATTGTATGGACGACTCTCAGAAGGTGCGCGAGGTTCCCTGTGAACCCTTGTGTCACTTAACCGTTCCACCCTAGACATCTACGAAGCACGTGCGATCTTGTTGGGTCGCATGGGTAGACATGAACATGCGCTCGAGTTGTACGTCTACAAACTAGGGGACTTTACAAAGGCTGAAGAGTGAGTTCCCCTCAACCTGAACTGCTCCCTAGCCATCTCACCTTGACTCCCTCGATGTCGTCCATGTTCAGGAACCGAAACCCCTCCGGACTCATACTCGTCAAGACTCCCTACATCGCATCCACGCCCATCTCCAGATCCGAGTCGACCCCCATCCCTCCGAGACCATCACCGCATCTCTGCCTCTTCCTCCTCGCCTTCCCCATCCGTGTCTTTGTCCTCGGCACCCCGATCCAAAGGTGAATCTCCCCTCGGTCTCGTCTCCTGCTTAGGACACCACCTCTCCCTCACATCATTGGCCAGAACGCATCAGACCCCAACCGACGTCGTTTGTTCTGATGCTGGAGCCACACCTCCCTGCACACGCTCAGCGGGGCATTCGTGCGCGGTCGGTGGATGCAGGTTACT
Source organism: Boletus pseudopeckii (assembly GCA_038092915.1). NCBI lineage: Eukaryota > Fungi > Basidiomycota > Agaricomycetes > Boletales > Boletaceae > Boletus > Boletus pseudopeckii. The sequence goes on from JBBPRH010000129.1 coordinate 53,212, forward strand.
TTTTCTCGTCTTTACTCGCTCCCTGCGTCGTCTTCATTCTCGTGGACCCATAAAGTGTACATTCTTGCCACGACGACGCTTACCACAGCCGTTCGTTTAATAATGCTACTTGACCAATTTTCTCGTGGCATTGTTTTATACTCCTTGATTTAGAGGTGTTACTAATTAAACCTGGGTTGTCGGTGGCGGCCAGTTACACTTGGCAGCCTGTGCTGTTCAATGCAATTGAAGTCACTGTAGCAAGCGAGTTGACGGTGAGCACTATCTTTCGTTGGATCTTTTCACCTCGAGTCAGAGGGGAATATTGACTTGTAAGTACTTAAGATCAGGTTTGACACGCGTTTTCACTCGCCGCCTGGACAGTGGACTTATATGTTGTTCTCACAGCGACGCTGCAATAACCGATTCGTCGTTTGCCCAACGTTGGCAGTTGTCGCCCTCATGAGAGAATTATAAAAAGATGGAGGGCCGGGGCTTGTCTGAGATTTGGTACTAATAGTAGGATGTAGTAGCGACTCCGGAGGCAGAAAGCCTCCGGCTGACTCACCGCGAGTCTGACTCCGTATCCATGGCTGCCACTCTCCCCATTCCCGTGTTTACAAATCTCGAGGATGTATACCAGAACCTTGGTACCTCTTTGAAACACGCGTAGGTTCCTGGTTAGTCTTCCACTGTCAAGTGCCGAGGTTTGACAAGCCGTCAGCGAACGCTGGGATAACCTTGCTCGCGAGTTCAAGGCCAAGTTCGGACGAACACCGGCTTATATCGCGCGTGCGCCAGGCCGTATCAAGTGAGTGGCTGCTCTGGCCCTCCGGCGTTTCTGCCAGTGATTTACTACTCACGTCCACATTCCTAGCCTTATAGGTGGGCTTCTATTCGCTGAGTTATACCATCCCGCCGATGTCGTTCGTGTGACTTGCAAGGTGAACACATCGACTATTCCCTGTTTGGTGTCTTTCCCACTGCGATCGAACATGATATCTTGATTGCATGTGCGCCGAGGATACCCGCCAACGTGAACGAGTACACACCCGGGCATGTCGTCGCGGACAACCTGCAACGCAAGTACCCACGACAGGTCTTTACGCCGACCCGTAAACTCTCGATGGGGCCATTGCCCAAGGAAGCGGACGTCCCAGCTGACGCCGTCCACATTGATACGTGGCATCTCGACATCCACACGACCCCGCTAGGATGGGAGGGTTACGTGAAAGCTGGATACTACGTGCGTCGCACTGCCCCTCCCTTTCGTGCTCCTGTCCGCATGCTGGAGATGACATGGCCTGTTTCAGGGAGTTTTGAACCACTACTTTAACCCTGAGTTGAACGGTCCCGAGTCGTCGCCTGTTCCTGTGGATCTGCTTGTGACGGGCACTGTCCCAGCTGGCTCCGGTCTGTCGTCGAGTGCAGCGATGGTCGTCTCGTCCACGCTGGTATTTCTGGCAGTTAACGGGATTCTTGAAGATCCGAGCATCGCGCCGACCAAAGGCACTCTCGTAGAGATGGCCCTCGAGAACGAGAAACGTGTCGGTGCGTGCGCTTCATTCATCTCCATCGATTTCGTGCTTATCTCCGACAATGGAATGAAGGAGTCAACAGTGGAGGGTCCGTAACACGCTCTTCTACGCTCTTTCACCCTCATTCCATGCTAATGCTGTTGCTCGTCTCAGAATGGATCAAGCCGCGTCCGTCATCT
>JBBPRH010000130.1:0-54875 GCA_038092915.1 Boletus pseudopeckii
GCGGGTCGGCAAAAGGCGGCCGTCTACAAGAACTCGACCATGGTAAGTCGGAGATCTCTTCCCACCCCCCCCCCCCTCCAATTTTCCACTCCCAAGTGTTCGGGCATGAACTGACGTTGTGCAATGGATTCGGGGTTCATGCAGTACACGACTTTGAGGTGCGGAGGGAAACGATTGTCGTCGTTTCGTGTGGTCTTACCATTTGCATTGTGATATGATCGTGACAGTCCCTGCATCATGTGCACCGGCGCCATCTTGCTCTACAAAATACCCCGCGTCGTTATCGGGGAGAACGTGAACTGGGTAGGCGGCGAGGAGCTGCTCAAGAGAAACGGCGTCGAGGTCGTCGTGTTGGACGATCCGGAGTGTAAACAGCTCATGGAGCAGTACATCAGGGAGAACCCAGAGGTAAGCCGATAGCAAGGCTCTATTTGCATGCAATCTACAGTCGTGACACTCTACGCAAATGCAGGACTGGAATGAGGATATCGGGGAATGACTCAAGTGCTGTTCGTCTATACCCAATCACTGGAGAGAATCGATGATCACATGCGAGCGGCAAACGAAATACGCGGCCTACCATCATGGTGCTGGAATAGTCGCAGTGACTGCCTCACCGAGCCCATCTTTTATGACTTCTCGGAAACTGACTTCTAGAACACCGGTGCCAGACAGGGTTGCCTGCACTTGCACCGTCGTTTTCCCCTTGACGGCGTTCTGAGCTGACAGCGACAACGAAACCAAGTAAGCTTCCTTGGTCAGCGTCTTTTCTTTTACTTCTTCGAGTTCCTCTCCGTCCTCTCCGTCCTCTTGTGCCTCTTCCTCGAACTGGGGAGGCTTCACATGATCTATCTTAACGCCCTCCTTCACTTCCCACAGTTCGAAACCAACTTTTGTATCAGCCCCACCGGCATCTACCACGAACGTCAACGTTCTACGACAGGGGAGGGGCGTCTCTTTAAGAACGAGAGGTATCCAGATACCTCCTAATGACCCTGCGGCGTCCTCTTGAGGTACGAGCAGGCCAATGGTGCGACTGGTGGCAGCGACACTTGTCGCCTTGCTCTCCTTGTTGAATGTGCCTAGTAGCTCTTCCGACGACTCTTGGGCAAGCAGCACGAGCAGGTGAGCTTGCAAGGCGCATCCATGCGCAAGGATGGTGGTTGGGTCACCGACGCCCCCACCGACGACAGTGCCCGCCTTGAACGGCGTGATGACAGATTCGGTGAATCCCTGGGACAGGGTCTCGTCCAAGCCTGGAAGCGAGGCTGACCCTCCGAGATACACAATCTCATCGATATCGTAGAGGTCGATCTCCGCGCTCACAGCCAACTCCTTGACTTTGGCATACACCTTGTCATAAATGGCCCGCATCTCCATGTCGAAACGGAGGCGATTGATGGATCCGGTATAGTCGAGGCCGTCTTTGAGCGATTCAACAGAACACGTGGCAGCACCCGGACTCGCGCTCAACGTGCGCTTTGTGTGCTCCACAGCGAGGCGGAGTTTCGCCTCTGCGCGCTTATCTTGAGGATTGGTCGCTGGCGCGACTGTCAGTGGCGTTTTCGTTTTCTTGGTGAACTCCTTGGCGAAGAACCGGATGAGCTTCGAGTCGATCTCGTCTCCGCCGATGATAGGGTCCGAGAGCGTGGCCAGGGTGTATGCGAGGCCCTCGCGGATGGAGAGAAGGGATAGTTCGAGGGAGGATGCGCCGAGATCGACGATGAGCTGTGTTCGATCATTGGGGACGCCGTCTGCGCCTTCGGACGTGCAGATGGCGACAGCACCGGCGTCGTCAAGTAGTTGGAGGACGCGAATCCCAGCGTCTTCGGCAGCCTTGGAGAGTACGTCTCTCTGCGCGTCGTTGAACCAGGAGGGTATGCCGATGACGGCCCCGATGACTTTTTTGCCGAGGAAGTCCTCTGCGGACTGACGGAGGGAGCTGAGGAAGATGGTGGTCACTTCGGAGACGGTCAGGATACGTTCTACTTCGACAGGCTCGGAACGAGGGGTGGCTACGTGCGAGACTGCAGGTGTGTTGGTAGCGGTAGCAGACAAAGGCGATGGGGCGGGTTGGAGGACTTTGACTTTGTAGGCGGGTGTATCAGGCAAGGAAGGATGTTGGATGACGGGGGTGGAGACGGACAGCTTGTCCTGAGGCACCTCTGAAAACCTGTCGATTCGATTCGATTTCTCTACATCAGGAACGAGATGTATGGAACGTACTTCTTTCCGAGGAGGTTGCGGAAGCCCGTAATCGTGTTTGGGGCGTTTTTAACGAGCTGTTGCTTGGCTTGGTTTCCGATGTACTGTAATCGTGCATGATCGTCAAGTTGGATGAGAGTTTTCTGCTGTGCGTACCATCTCTTCGCCGTGGAACGAGAGTGCACAGGCGATCTGGCGTTCGCCATCTTCGTTGGCTATGCATTCCGCTACACCTTTCTAGCTCGCAAAAAGGGCGTTAGCGACTGTGTAACACGAAGGATGGAAATGGAGGCTGGACGGAACCTTTGTGAACACGGCGATGGACGCATACGAGTTGCCAAAGTTTATGCCGACGATGGGTGGCGCAGAGACCTCGACGGGCGTCTCGGCGTTTCCGTTTGGAACTGGGCCGTTGGGCGGCATGTGTGGGCGACGTACGAGGGACGAGCTGGACGACGACGACGACGTTGACGACTTTTTTTTTGTTTTTGTTTTACTCTTCGTCTGCAATGACTTTTTCTGTGTGGTGCTGAGGTAAGCGATTCAATGTCTCGCTTTAGAGAGCGCTTGCAGGCCGTGCAGAATGGCTTGCAGTCGACTCATATTCGCGAGACCACGAACGATACCATCGACGCCTTTCTCCTCCCTGACCGCACCAGGGTCAACGTCGTCCGGGACATCTCATCCAGTCCCAGCGCAGAGATCTACGTTGACAACATCCCAGTGTGCACCTATCAACCTCTGGACCGCACTGCAGCTTTACTTCTCTCTGCCATTGGTACACCGCACGAGCACACCGCGACACACGTCCCCAGTTACCCTGTGCTGGAAATCCGCCCTCCGAGCACCCGCCGCATAACGGTACAGGACGCGTGGGCGATCATCCATGCCCTCTTCGTTTGCTACCACGAACGAGAGACAATCCCGATCGTGCTCTCTCCCGACATAGACAATCGCGCAGACTTTTGCACGTACGTTTTACATTCGGGCCTCGGTAGGACTGCGCTTGGGAAGCAGGCAAACGCAGATGAGGATCTGTTCCTCTCGAGAGCGGCTTTTTGGCAAGGTGCTGGGACGCATGGGTACCATACACGCGGTTGGCTACCCCCCTTGTCGTCTTCGACTCGGCATGCCGCTTCGCCATTCCCGCTTGTTCAGTCGTTCACCCGCACGCCGCTCGTCATTACCGCGCACCCTTTGCGACCACCCAAGCCATTGCCAGGGGAACTGCTCTACCGTCGCTACTGTCCAAAAGTGGAGCAGACGCTCGAATTCACCTACTTTGATATTGGTCAAGTCGGTCAAGTCACCCCTCACCTGGAGGCGTTCCATACATGGCACAACGATGACCGCGTGAACAAGGGGTGGAACGAGAGCGGGTCTCTCGAAAAGCATAGACAGTATGTGCACGGCATTTTGGACAACCCTGGAGTGCTGCCCATCATGATGAGTTGGGATGGCGAGCTCATGGGGTATTTGGAGCTCGTTTATGTCAAGGTGAGGTGCTACTCTATTGGAGGTGTTCGCATCCATATATCGTCGCAGGAGAACCACGTTGCAACGTATATTCCGGGGGGTGCAAAGGAGTGGGATCGAGGCATGCATGTACTTGTTGGCGAAGAACGGTTCAGAGGCTGGGAAAGAGGTGGGTGTCGTGACTCAGACTTGGCAGGTCCCTGACACGTTTGCGGTAGCACAAGCCTGGCTCCGCTCGATCCATCACTACATCTTTCTGGCGGACCCGAGGTCAGAACATGCGATAGGAGAGCCGAAAGCCGACAGCGGAGCCATCGTGCAGCTTTCTTTAGACTCTACGATGCATATAGAAACGGTGAGAGACATCCAACACGGTGCGGGAATAATGCGGGGACTCATTTTAGTACAGCTTTTTGACTTTCCATACAAGCGTTCGGCTTTGACGTTCCTCCCGCGCGAGCGCTTCTTCAAGATGGACGTCCTTTGATGAGCGTTTTAGCTAGGCGTAGTACAAGTAGTACTATAGAGCTGGGAGAAACGATCACGTGAGAGATACCCCTCTTGATAAATCGCTCTGGCGTACGTTTCATCTCTCTTCCACGATGGCAAGCTGTCCTCATCAGTCCGACCTATCCAAGCTCCAGCAGCCAAAACTCAGCCAATCAGTTCATCGCGAAGAGTGTACACAATGCTTTGACAACCAGGTACGCCTGATCCCCGCCATCGTGGCGGTGTGTTGAGCGCCACGAGTAGGACGGTGACGACGGCATCGATGTCTGTCTCGTTTGCTTCAACGGTGCGTGTCTGGGTCAAGATCGCCACCATGCGCGCACCCACGTCGCGAGATCGGGGCACGCCTTCACCCTCAACGTCAAACGCACGCCAAAACCGAAACCCAACAGTCGTGTGCGTAATCCATCTCTCACAGTTCTTGCACACCAACTTGACTTGGCCCATCAGGGAGAAGCCGAGCCACCCGCCAAGATGACCAAGCTCGCGATCGTCGAGGAGCGGGAGGAGGACAAGTACGATTATCGGACGGTGCTCAGGTGTTGGAAGTGCGATGGGGTGAATGGCAGGGCGATCGAGGCGGACGAGGGCACGGTGCGCGTTTTCGTGTCTCCTTTTCCCCGTGTTCACATGCGTGCTGTTTTGGCAGACGAAGCAGTTGACAGATGGGATCATGCAGTCGTTGTCGTCCGCCCGTCAGTCAGAGGTGAAGGCTTGGGAAGAAGAGATCATCGCATGCGAGCACACGATATTACTCCAACAGCTCGCAAGCGGGCCTATTCCCGCCGAAGGTGAGCGGTCGATCGCTGAGCGCGTCTGCGTATCACTCTGAACGAGGGGCGTTTCAGGGCTCGCGCACTGCGCTTCTTGCGAGCTGACGTCTAATTTGTGGCTTTGTCTGTCTTGTGGTGCGCTGGGTTGTGGACGTGCGCAGTTTGGTGGCACCGGCGGAAACGGGCATGCTTTGGCGCACTTCAATGCGACTGAGCATCCTGTTTGCGTCAAACTTGGGACGATCACGCCCGAGGGTGGAGCAGGTGTGTACAGGCAACTTTTCTCGAGATTAGCTAGCTAAATATTGTCATAGATATCTACTGTTATGCGTGCAACGATGCACGTCTCGATCCCGATTTGACGACACACCTCGCTGCATTCGGAATCAATGTGGCGTCTCAAAAAAAGACGGAGAAAAGCGTGACGGAGCTGGTGAGGCATTTTCACAGGAAGGGCGTCTTTACCGGAACACTCATGCACCGCGCAGCAAATTGAACAAAACTTGACGTTTGACTTTTCTCTCACTGCAGAGGATGGAAGCGCGTTGAAACCTATCTTTGGTCCCGGGACCACTGGACTCAGTAATCTCGGAAACAGGTGGGGAGAACTTGCTGCAATGGGGCAAACAAACGCGCTGATCGTGTTTCACTCAGTTGTTACATGGCATCCGTCCTACAAATGGTGTTTTCGCTTTCTCCTTTCCAAGACCGGTATTATCGCAGACCATCGTCAGATCTATCAGAAGGCTATGTTTCTGAGATAGCTTCGGCACACTGGGTGACGTGCGGCCAGTCCCTACCTGCGGACTGCTTCGAATGTCAGCTGTTCAAGCTCGCAGACGGTCTTTTGAGCGGACGTTACTCGAATCCGCATACGGAACAGCGTCTGTTTGACTCTTGTCTGGATTATTGTGGACAACTGATATCTATCCAGCGCCAACGGACCCGCTTGCACACCCCGCACCAGAGCACACGCCTTGGCAGAAGGGCCTTAAACCCGCCGGATTCAAAGCGCTCGTCGGCAAAGGGCACGCCGAGTTTGCCACGATGCGGCAACAAGACGCAGAAGAGTTTTTTGGACATTTTCTCACTGTGCTCAGACGGTTTAACCATCAGGCGAGAGGTGGGGCACCAGGTAAGCGCTCGTCGGTGTTTGAGGTCCATCGAGGGCCCATCGCAACGTCACAGGAGAGGGAGAGCCAACGGATATCTTTTCGTTTGGGTTGGAGCAGCGTTTGGAGTGTTTGGGATGTCATCGGGTCAGGTATCGGATCGATAGCATGGATGTCCTGAGCCTCGGTGTGCCAGCGACGGAAGGCGAGGGTGCCGCAGATGCGTCAAAGTCGACATATGCGCCGGTTCCCTTGAAGATGTGCTTCGACTTGTTCCTTGGTCATATGGGGCAGGAGATGTTGGAATACCAATGCGAAGCGGGGTGCGGGAAGACACACGCCGTCAGACGGATGCAGCTCGCCACATTCCCTGACGTGCTAGTCGTTCATGCCAAGAAGTTCCAGCTGAAGAATTGGGTGCCCACGAAACTAGGTATGTATCTCGTCGAGCTGAGACCTCGATACAACTCACAGAGTGGGAACACAGACATTCCTATTATCCTGCCTGAGGGGGACCTTGTGCTGGATCAGTACATTGGCAAGGGAATACAGCCGGGGGAAGAAGAGCTTCCAGATGGGTCACCATCTGGGCCGTCGTTACCGCAGTTTGACGCGGAAGCGATGGGCCAGTTGGAGGGCATGGGCTTCCCGACTGTGAGATGCCAGAAAGCACTGCTTGCGACTGGCAACTCTGGGGCCGAGGCTGCGATGGAATGGCTATTCAACCACATGGAAGACCCTGGTACGCGAGCACCCATCGGGATTGACGAACGAGACTGAGTGTGCTGCCAGACATTGATGACCCCATTCAGCTCAGTGTGCCGACAGGAGGATCGAGCGTTCGAGAGCCCTCGGGCGAAGAAATTGCGTTGCTGGCCGACATGGGTTTCACGCATGCACAAGCCCGGAAGGCGCTCTCGGAAACCGTAAGCCACTTTGCTATTTACAAAGTACATGACTGATGACACACAGGGCGGGGATATTGAACGTGCGGTGGAGTGGCTGTTCAATCATCCCGATGACAGCGGCGAGGAGACGGCCTCCCTTGGTGCCACAGGCACAGAAACGGAAAGGGGGACGAAGGCGATGTCGCCACCCAGTTCCGCGGTGCCGGCGAGATATCAGCTGAGGGGGTTTATCTCGCACAAGGGGCCAAGTGTACATTCTGGGCATTACGTTGCTCACATCCGGTTGCCGCGACCGCGTTCAGGGGAAGCCATGGATGTAGACGAGGAAGGGCACGGAAATGAAGCGTGGGTGTTGTTCAACGATGAAAAGGTTGTGGTGGCTGATCAGAGGAGCGTGGGGGAGCTGAAGAAGTTGGCGTACATGTACGTCTTTGAGCGGGTTCCGCTGTCCTGAGCGGTGTCTCCGTCCCCAAGGACATTTGTAGCAACTCAACTGGCACTCTCGTAGAAACTAATAAAAGCAAGGGAGAAGTTTAAAACGTTGCAAGGCTTCGTGATCCACGCTGTCCGGCGATGTGAGCCCTGGCAGAGTACACGAGGGGAGCATGTGCACAGACATAAATCAGTATCCTGTGCACGGAGACGCTGATTTTAAGAGGTTGAGCAATGAGCATCTCACGCTCGGTAGAGACGGTCACTAGATGAAGTTCTATTCCTGACACAACTCGTTCGTCTGACCACATCTCTTATAAAAAGAAAAAAAAAATTGACAAGGAATGCGATGCAAAGTGACGATATTTTATCCCTTGCCACCCCCGTCTTTTTCATTCTCCCTGTTCTCCCTCCCTCCGCTGTTTCTCCACCATTCATTCCTTCGGACTCCCCTTCATGCCTCCCAGGATATTGCCGTGGCTCGCCTTGTCTGGCCTGCTCCTCCCTGCTGCAGCTCAGCAGGCCGGCTCTATCGTCCAGGCAGGTAGCACCCTCGTTAGCGCCATGATGGTCCGTCGTTCTTTGCTCCCCAGCCTACACCCACTCACCCCGCCCCCAGATGTTTCTCGGCAACGAAGAGATGGTCTACATCCTCGACAAGACCGAAGGCAACGCCGCCCAGATCAACGGTCACCCCGCTTGGGGTTCCGTCTGGTGCGTGTCCCACCCTCCTTCCTTCTCGCTGGGGTCTCCTCCGAACGAGAATGACTTTTTAGGAACATCAACACGCGCCAGGCGACCACCATGAGCGTGCTCTCCAACACCTTTTGTGCTTCTGGCATGCACCTCCCGAACGGCTCCTATGCTACTTTTGGTGGCAATAGTGCCGTTAGCATCGGTGCGCCCATCTCCTTTCCCCCCTTTTTTTTTCATCTCACCCCACAAAAGGTTATGGTGCCCCGTCCTCTCCAACCTATGACGACATTTACGACGACTATGAAGGCAGAAAAGCTATCCGTATCCTCAACCCGTGTTCCTCAGCCAACTTGTCCTCCGCGGACTGTCAGTGGTTCGATAACCCCGCCGTGCTCTCCATGCAAGAGATGCGCTGGTACTCTGCCGCAGAAGCCCTTGCGGATGGTACCATCGTCCTCATTGGTGGATTCACTGCCGGTGGCTACATCAACAGGAACATGCCCAACACCGACCCCGCGTACGAGGGTGGAGCCGCGACGCCCACGTACGAATTTTACCCTTCAAAGGGTGCTGCTGCCGTCATGCAATTCATGATAACTACCTCGGGTCTCAACTCGTACGCCCACACCTACCTCATGCCCTCTGGCCGGATGCTCATCCAGGCCAACCTCTCCACGAGTGAGTTGCCCACCCTGTGTTCGAGACCTCGTCCTTGACGACTATTCTAGTCCTGTGGGAACCTGATCAAAACGTTGAGACACCCCTTCCTAATATGCCTAATGGCGTCGCGCGTGTATACCCTGCTTCGGGTGCGGTTGCGATGCTGCCCCTCACCCCGGCCAACAACTATACCCCCACCCTCCTCTTCTGCGGTGGTTCTGACATGCCCGCGGATTACTACGGAGACTACTCCTGGCCGTTTTACAACACCTGGACGTACCCAGCATCTGTAGACTGCCAGCGTCTCACTCCCGAACCTCAGGATGGCACTTCGCCGGCATACCAACAGGACGACAACATGCTCGAGGGCCGCACCATGGGTCAGTTCGTTATCCTCCCCGACGGGACTATGCTTGTCATCAACGGTGCTTCGAACGGCACTGCTGGGTTCGCTAACCAGACGCTCTACACCCCGACGCTCGCTCAGATGCCCTTTTACCAGTCGCTCGCATCAGGTCCCGTCGGCACCCCCGCCATTTACAACCCCAACGCACCCAAGGGCTCGCGCTGGTCCAATGCGGGACTCGAGTCGTCGAGCATTGCGAGGATGTACCACTCGAGCGCGATACTTCTCCCAGATGCATCCGTGTTGATCGCAGGGTCGAATCCCAACCTCGATGTCGAGCTTACCGCGCCCTATCCCACGACCTACACCGCCGAGATATTCTACCCGCCCTACTTTGCGTCCAAGGTCCGTCCGCAGGTGACGGGTGTCCCCCAGACGCTCAGCTATGGCGGGGCCTGGTTCACCGTCACTGTCTCCTCGACCTCGTACACCGGCACGTCGGCCAATGAGGCTGCCGCCAACACGACCGTCGTGCTCGCCCGCGGCGGCTTCACGACGCACGCAATGAACATGGGTCAGCGACATCTCCAGCTCAATAACACGTACAACGTCAACAGCGACGGGTCGTACGTCCTGTACGTCTCGCAGGTCCCGCCAAACGCCAACTTGTTCACGCCCGGACCGGCGCTGTTGTTCGTTGTCGTGAATGGGGTGCCGAGTAATGGGACGATGGTGATCGTGGGGACGGGCAAGGTGGAGACGCAGCCAACGGCGGCGGCGGCGGTGCTTCCGGCGGTGCAGACTTCGACGACTTCGACGACGACGGCCAAGTCTGGTGCGTTGGGCGGGAAGGGGGGCGTGATGACAGGGTTGGTTGTCAGCACTGTCTTGGCCCTCCTGGGTGCGTCAAGTACGTCCCTTTTTCTCGTTGTCTAGGATTTGATTGACTGACTGACGGGGACCACAGTAATGTAAAACGGGGCATGCGATTGTTTTTTTTTCTTTTACTTTTGGATACCATGTCATGGACCACAATACGCATGGACAATCGGAACCCACCTCTCGCTGTTTTGTTGTTGTTTTTTTGTTATACCATTATCGTAATGGATGGTGTAGTCACTCGAGTCGGGTAACTTACAGTAAAACTGGATGAAAGGGGGAGCTAGACTCGGTACATAATGTAATGAAGAGCGGGCATACTTGGACTGCAATTTATGGTAAAGCTCGTAGAGGGTTTTACAGGAGAGTGCAGATGGTTGCGACTTCACCATCGTCTTGGTGACGCTCCCTCACGAGATTGAGCTTTTCCTCGCATCATGTCAACCACACTGCCGTTATGTAGTGCATCTGGCATGAGAAAATATAGGGCTATATCGAGCAAATACTAGCTTGTGATCCTGATGGTGCGAATTACAATTGACACGAGGCAAGGCGATGTTGTGCATGAAGAGTAACATCCAGTTTACTTACGTGCCATCGTTCAGAGTCGGGTGGAGCGCGAGGACCAAAAATATAGCGTTTGAGACGACGCGTCCGAGACCATTGCTTCATGCAAGAGGGTAATAGCATACAAATAACTGAACGTCGAGATACCTGGCTGGATCGTTCGTATCCTATTGGCGCTCATCGCTATTTGACGATGGGATTGACACCTCTGGCGGAGAGGTAGTCTTTGGCGGCGCTGGGACTCTGCGAACATGAAGAGGGGGCTCGACGAGGATAGGGGAGAGAGCGTACCAGGTTCTTGATGAGATCGTAGACGCTCTTGTCGTGGTACCTGAGCCCCGTACGTGGATCTGTGTACGGTGCCTGTGGTCACTGCATCAGCGCGGCGTGCTCGCGAAACGAGACGAGCAAGACGCACTTCGAGGCCCGTGATGTCGCAGTAGTGGCGAGGAGGTAACAAGGAGGGGGGTGCTTCGATTGAGGTATCTGCAGGGGATTGTGGCAGGAAGAGCATGAACAGGATGAGGGAGCGTACACGTCGGGATGTCCTCCTTTTCGACCGTCACGCTGGCACCATCGACGTCCATGGCCATGTCCCGCTCGAGTCGTCTACGCTCGCGGTCGGTGCGTTCGCGTTCGCGTTCTTGGCCGAGGACGGTCTTGAGGTTCTTGGTGCGGCGGTTTGCGTTTTTGGTGTAGATGGCGTTCTTGAAGGGGCGGGGGAGATGGAGGAGGGAGAGTTGTTCGGCGAGGGTCTGTGGGTGGTGCGGTCAGGCCCGTATCATGGGATTGTGTGTGTGGGGGGGGTGACGGACGGGTGTGTGCGCTGCGGTGCCATCGGTGGGCACCTTTTTCTTGGTCGTGCCCTTGGGTGGCCTGTTCGAGTTGGATGGGTGAGCGGGGTCGACGAGGATGGATTCATGTCTGACATTTTTTACTGTACGTTGCAGTGCGTACAGATCCAAACGCGGTTGCTTGGCTCGCACTCCGAAAAAGCCTTGGTCTCTCTCTCCTCATGGACGCGCCTTATTGTTCTCACTTTCGACTCCCCATTTCGACTTCCCATTCCTATTCCCAAGCGTCCGACATACCTCTCGAAACGGTCCCCCGCTGCATCCTCCGCGGTTCCCTCGATCCCACCACCGGCATTTTTTACAGAACACCCGAACATACGCGCATACGCACGGCGCAGGCGTGCAACAAGTGTAGAGTGAGGAAAGCAAAGGTACGATACGATACGTTTCGCCCACTCACTCCATTTTCTCTAACCCCTTTTTCAGTGCAGTGGCGACCACCCCATCTGTGGGCGGTGTCATGTCCGGGGGTTGATCTGTCATTATGCGCCCGAGCGACGCATCCGTCAAACCAAGGCGGAGCAGGATGCATTGACAGTGCCGGATAGGAGCACCCGTCGACCAGGTGCTGTTGCGCCGTCCTCTGACGCTTTGCAGCGACCCCGATCCAAGTCGGGAGGCACGTCCACCTCGCGCGGACCGTCGGATCGTCCCGGTGGGGGTAGCGGCGGGAATGGGAACGGTCAGCGCACCGGGGGCACGGCTCAGCGGGCGCGTCCGAGACGCGCGACGATTGCCTCCGCCGCGGTTCGTTCAGTGTCGTCGTCATCGTCGCCGGACGAGGGTGCTGGCCAGTCTGAACCGTCAGTTTTACAGCAGGTACTCGACCTGCCGCGCGGTCACCGCATCGAGGAGAACGCGTTGGCGCTTTATCTCGATCCCTATACCAGCGGCCCGGCTGCGCTCCTCGAGTCCATTCTTACGCCCGAGGCGACTGGCGACGACGTTACACTCTCAGACTGTGATCCGGCTTATATCCGTCGAGAACTGACTGGCGCAGAATATCCAGGGGGCGTAGACGGTGCACGGTACCCTATGCTGTTCCATCATCCGCTTCGTTTTCATTGGTCCGGACCTGGACCCGGATCTTGCTTTGATATGTCCTCGGCGGACCTGGATATGATGTCGAACGACGAAAGGCCGTCCTTTTGTTCCGCGAGCGATGTGGAATCCCCAGGCTGGTGAGATCTACACGCACTCTTATTATCGTTGCTTACGCTGTCATACAGGACCCCTTCGACGTCCCCGTCTGCATCCCCTGATCTCACGCGAGCGAGCTCGGATGGTTTACCGACGACGCCGACGAACAGCTATCCATTTACACTCGCCTCCCTTTCCCCTCACCTCGGGCCCTTTCAAGTTGTGAGCGATCCAAACGCTTACCCTCTCTTCACGAGCGAGGTGAAAACTATGGACATGGGCCACCACTACCGCGGCGGCGGCGGCGGCATGTTGACCGAGTTCAATGACGGAGCGCACGCGTTTGGGGGGAGCTTGGGTTTGTTCGTCGACATGGATCCCGTGTTTTGAATTTTTTTTTCTTTGGAGGTCTGAGCTTTTTTCGTTGGACAGGGGATACGGAATAGACTTTTTTTTTTTTACTGTTGTTTCTGGTCGGGTGCATATGGCTTGATTTCGGGAAAGACCCTTTTTTGGGGGGTTTCTGTTTTTGCTAAACGTTTGACTGTATCATCCCAATGATTGTTGCGCTAGGAATTTTTATTCTTCTCTAACACACTTGTAGCATATGACGATGTAGGGCTATTGGGACAAATAGACGTCATGAGGACAAGCATGAAATAATGTACGGTGGTATTCATCTCCAGTGTCGGAGATACGCCCAGAGTTTTTCTTCACATAAGTTATCGGTTATCGGCTCGTCATAGCCTCAACAATTTGGATGGCCATGTAAATTGGGGTAAAAATAGGACCGGTTCGGGCACTTTGGAGTGTCGTGGTTATCAGATGGTGCGCTCCACATGCTACTTTTTGTAACATATCTGATGATAGTCTCAAAACTCACGAGTTGCGGCCGTTGCTATGTACCAAAAATGATGATACTTGAGTGCCCCTACGAACATCAGAACCAGCGAGATCATGGACTTCATATCAGGCGGGTCCGAGATTAATGCCGGCAGGCTTATCGCATCACGTGTCCACCTTGATTTGCATCCGTGCGTGGTCCGACTCATGTCCATCTTCCTTTTCTGCCTTGCAGTCGAGGCTGCTTTCATCATCTGGAGCAGGGTCGGCATGGCCGCGGGTTACTGCCAGCGATACCAGTACTATCCGTGCAAGTATCTCAAGAGTCCAGGTTCCCAAAAGTTCACAGTCAGCAAAACACATCGGTCGACAATGCCGTGGGCGTCACTGACACCATTACTTAAATATAAAATATGGACCCAGACTTCAGGGCCTCCCTGAGTTCCTGTGTTTTCCATGATTCCCGTCGGCGAGCTCATCTGGGTGTCTGTTCAACCACTCATTCGCTTGTACGCTTCACCGGTCCACTGCACTTTCCCGGCCTGGCTGATCACATTCTGTGAGATAGATTCCTATGTGTCGCAGCCGGATTTATCATCACCAAAGCGGGACTACTACCCGCTGTGGCAGCTCGCGGTGCCGGGCAAATATTGCTCGTAAGTTGTGCTACTCGAAAAGACGAGCGCACTCAACGAAAAAAAAAGAACATCACTCTCCCGAGTCTCATGTTTTCCAGGATCGTTCCCGCCTTTAGTTCTTCCAACGTCGGCGCACTTGGTACGACAGCGCTTTGTTCATCGCAGTACCCAACCGCAATTCTCTCCAGGTCCTCTCGTCTTCGTCGCACTGTTATATGAAGCGATCGGCATCGCGATATCGTGGATCGTCAAACAAGTATTTTGGGTTCCACACCGCTTTCGATATGGAATCCTGGTCGCTGGCGGATGGGCTAATGTTGGCGACATTCGTGAGTCTAGGTATATCGTCATCGCACGCAACGATACATCTCGATATCAATAGCAACGTCCGTCGTCATGAGCCTCACGGCTGCCGCTCCATTCAATGGTACATCGGATCAAAACTTGGCAGTTGCCTACATCGCCGTCTTCACGCTCATGTTCTGTGTATGTTTGCATATCATGTTTGCTCTCATGCCACATGACTGACTATTATCCACAAGATTACCCTCTTTCCACTCGGAGGTGTCCATTGGGTGGCAATGGATTTCCGGGGACCGGACGTTGTCGACGAGGACGTACAGGAGCAGTTGAAGACCAAGCAAAAATATCTTGGTGCAGCGATCGGGCGTGTTGTTCTCTCGTTAAAGGGGCTTTTTCATCTGAGAAGACCCCAAGCCAAGAGCGGTAACTACGATGACGAGAAGGCAGTAGCTCCGACCCACCGACCGTCAGAGCCGCCAATTCCGTCTCCTCGTCTGCATGATGACCCCCCTTCGCCGGGTACGACGATTGTCCAACACACCACCGAATTGGTAGAGACGAAAAGCGAACCGCTTCGCCATCGTCTCACTCGATTTATATCCAGCTTCGTTCAAACGCTAATTATGCCTTGTTCCTTTTCCATCATCCTGGCATTTATCGTATCTCTCGTTCCCGTTCTCAAAGCCTTATTCGTCCCCGGTGTTCCTGGAGTTGACATGCCATCTGCGCCGGACGGCCAACCCCCGCTTGCCATCATATTAAACACAACTACATTTATCGGGAATGCTTCCGTTCCATTGGGATTAATGACGCTTGGCTCGGCGTTAGCGAGAATGGAAGTCCCCGGTGGACGTCTTCGTTCCCTTCCACTTGGGGCTGTGGGTGCGTTGGCCATTGGGCGGATGGTCGTGATGCCCATTCTTGGCGTACTCATTACCCAAGGATTAACCCAAGTGGGATTGTTGGACGCCAACGACAACGTTTTACAATTCGTATGCATGTACGTCATCTTGCTACGTGCTTCATCACACAAGTTCATATCAACGCCATCGTGCAGCTTCCTGTCCTGTTTACCAACGGCGACGACTCAGGTAAGCGATCTCGGTCGGTACGGTTCCTCGTCACGTTGTTCGACACCTCTTGTTTTTGCTAGGTTTTCTTGACGCAAGTCTATTCTGGAACGGGGAACGCGCAGCATCTCTCCGTGTTCCTTATTCCACAGTATATTCTCATGTTCATCACGATGACCGCGTTGACGGCGTACACGTTGCATTTACTCTTTGGTTAGAGTGTGTCGACAGACTTTTGGAATTGTTACCGTATCGTTCCTAGGGAAGATTGTGTTTTTGTGGAATGGGTTAAGGTTCCTTGATTGCATTGTATGTATAACACACAAAGCACATGTATGTAGATGATGAACATGATACCACGTTTCCGGTGTTTATTTATTCTCAATTCATTCTAGTTGTATGTCGGATAAGTAAGTAGCTTACAGAAACCCAAATGGGTCCCCCGACCCTCGAAACCCTCTCTCGCCGTCATCGCTCACAACAACTTGTTCAAAAGTCCGAGTCTCTCGACCCACTCTGATCGTCGACTCACCATCACATTTACAGAGGGATTCGCACACCAATTCCTGCTTGCTGTCCCAAATCCAGGACCGCACTCACGAACGTCCGCGTTTGACCTGCCAGTGTATATCGCTTCCCAGCCATACGAGGGCTACAACAGATCCACCCAGATGGCCACCCCGGAGATACATTGCACGGCGCGAACGACGGGGACGCCCGGACGAGATGTCTGTACGGCTCGAGGCAGCGGTCAAAGATTCAGCTTTGTGCGCGTCGGAGGTGGGTCGTTCGTTCTTTACTTGAATCGGGATGAGGATGAGACCGATGTTGTTCGGCTTTAGGGCGTCACCATGGACTAGGAAAGGGACTACAGGTCTGCGCCCCCCCCACCCTGTCGAGATGCGCAGAGCGTTGGCTCGCCCCTCGCACGCGAGACGTTCAACGTGTGCGAGCTTTTTCTTGGTGAATCTTGACGGAACGATTGAGATTTTGCTATAGTCAAGGTCCTGCGCCCGCGCCGAGATGTTTCCAGACGAGATCAAAGCGGTTTGCAGGAAAGAGTAGTGAAAGACCATGCACCTGGTAATGCTGCTCACTCCGGGGCTCACCAAGTATATCAACGGGTCCCACGGCGTCGTCGCGGGCTATCGTGAGAAGGAGCATCACCAACGGCTCTCCCCCAAGTATGCCCCGTGTGGACCGAGAAGCTGCCCGGAATTGTCTTTGAGCGCGTGAAGGTGTGGATGTCCTCTGCATTACATAAACCAGCATCCTGCCCTAAATTTCAACGACACTCCAGAACGACATCATGCCCAGCTTCATTTGTACGATATTGAACGGTTACAGATACACCACGGTCTATCCACACAGGTAGAAAGAAGGTCAGGAGCATACGAGGAACCCTACAACACCGAGGCAACGTCTTTGAGCCACGGCCTAACCCGAGCGTCGAGCTTCCCGACAGGCAACCGCGCAGTACTGGCCACGGCAACTTGTGGGCGGGTGTCATTGAGCGAGTATTTAGTAAGTGCGTCCATGCGGTGCGATGGGCCATTTCTCTGCGTGCTCGTGCGGCTCCCTTGGTCGCGAAGGCTATACTTGGTTCAACGTATCTTTGAGTGGGACCTTTATCGTGCCGACATCTCATGTGCGTACGCATGTATACTCGTTGACATCATTTTGTAGTCAAGAAAGAAAAAAAAAAAGGACAGTACGAAACCAGCGTTGGGCGATACGCGGCTCACCTCGACGCTCGCGGAACAGGGGAAGCTCGCCGACTTGACCTTTTGCCTGATACTGCCTGTTGTTCGCTGGACGTCCTATTTCCTTGACGGCGCTATCTCGGCGTTCTTTCCCCATAGGATATCGTGATGTCGTTCCATGGGCCATCGTGAGTTTACGACACATTCATGTCCATCGTTCACCCGCGTGCGCCAACAGCGCGCTTTAGATATGGGCCTGTGTATGAAGCAGTTGTCATTGCCTTGTCTTGACCACCTGCGTGTTCGGAACCCCGAGCCCCGCTGAGCGCCATAGGTGTATGCAGCACCCTATGCCATCTTCCTCGCGTCATTGACCCCTCATCGTTCATGCTTTGGAAGACATTCCCAGGGCCGAACGTGTTCGAGTTTCAGTCCTCCGAGTCGTGACTCCTCGCTGCGACGAATGGTGATCATATCCCCCGCCGGACATGGTGGTCCCGGCTCAGCCCAGCGAGTTGTCGATCCTCGATGGGGTGGAATGGTCTGGGGCTGGGGCTGTGACCCGCGTATCACTGTGTGTGTGGGCATTATCATTATTGTAAGTATCGACTCGAAAAGACAATGGGTTTCGCGGAGAGAGTACAGCAATGTTAACTCTTTGTTCTACTGAGATGGGTCACCGTAGCAATGCTGTCAGGTACAGCACCGCGAGAGTAGTGTACAAAGAACAGTAGTGTGTGACGAACCTTTTTTCCAGTCTTTGGATTTTCAACCTGCAGTTTCACAAACGTCGAACATAATGGCCGCGAGGATTCATACACCAATTCGTAGGTGGGCCTGTCATACGGTGTTGCTTGTTCGGACCCAGGTTCGGCAAATGCCGATTCATCCTTATTATTGACCAGGACAATAGTCGGTCGCCAAGTCAACATTCATTATTGCTCCACCGGATATACGCTATTCTTGACAGGTCGATTGTTCCGAGATGGCAACTTATAAGAGACTGCATTATTGGTCCGTCTTCTCCTCACCTTTCTCACCTTCCTCTAGGCCGTCCTTTCTTTGACGCTTGTCACTGTCCTTGCTACTCTTCCCCGAACAATCCACCTCGGGCTTCTTACTGACGATCTTTTTTGTCGGCCTTTTCATCATCTTACCTCGCTGCGCGGGTCCAACGCTCTGATCGAACAATTTCTAAAATCCCATCATGATCACCTCTACGTTTCTTTCTCTTCTTCTTCCTGCCCTTGTCTCAGCCCACGGCTATGTCAACAAGGTCATCATCGACGGCACAACTTACCAGGGCAATACTGTTGGGACGACGGGAACGGTCAGCTCTGCCATTCGTCAGGTCAACACAAATAGCCCTGTCAAGGGTGCTACCAACCCCGACCTCAACTGTGGCTCGGGTGCCCAGTTGGCTGCAGACGTTGCCAACGCCAACCCTGGTAGCACCGTCGAGGTATACTGGGTCGGTGGCACCACCGGCACCTCCGCCGTGAGTAACATTACCTTTCAATGACACACCGAGGGCGCGTACTTATCTATTCGTAGTGGCCCCACAACACTGGTCCAATTATGCATTACATGGCTGCGTGCCAGGGTCCCTCCTCAAGTTACAACTCGAGCGGTGCTGAGTGGTTCAAGATTTCAGAGCAAGGCCTCCAACCCGGCAACACTACCTGGTACATGGCAGAACTTCGTAAGGCGTTTGCCCTCTTGCGAAAACAACGCTAACACATCCCAGAGTCTAGTCAACCAGCGACGGTCACCATCCCCAGCACCCTTGCTGCAGGCAACTACTTGCTTCGCTCTGAAATCATTTCGCTCCAACTTGCCATGACCGAGGGCGGTGCAGAGTTTTACCCTGCCTGCATTCAATTGTCCGTCGGTGGCTCTCAAACTGGCCAGCCCTCGAGCAGCGAAGAAGTCACGTTCCCCGGTGGCTACTCGGATACCGATCCAGGTATCTTGACCCCCAACGTAAGTACAGCGCAGGATGCATTTTGCCCCCATTGTTGACGGTCCTCCCAGATCTACAATCCTCCCATCGAGTATACTTTCCCCGGCCCGCCCGTCGCTGCGTTTGCCTCGGGAGGTTCTAGCACTGGATCACCGGCTGGTTCAGGATCGTCCTCCGCCCCCGCGGCTCCTTCCCCTTCGGCTCCTTCCTCTTCGGCCGCGCCTTCCTATGCTTCTTCAACGCCCTCTGCACCTGTTGCTGTCGGAAGTAACCCTTCTTCATCGACCCCCTCGCCCACCTCAACCGGAGGGTCAGGATCCACATGCATGCGCAAGCGGACAGAAGCACACGTCATGGCGGACAAGAAGCGGATGCACAGACGTCGCTACCGCAGTAACCGCACCGCACACTAATCGTAATGCTTGACGATGCTGCGCCCTCTCTTATCTTCTCTCCCGGGGGTTGAGTCTCCCCCATGCTGACGCCGTAGCTCTGGATGGGCTGCGTGATGTGAATAATAATAACATGTAATTCGTAGAGGATATGGATGTATGCGTGGCTTGTCGGGCTCGATGCTCGCACAAGTTCATGCCTGAAGCTGTGCTCTCGCACCACGCTGTATAATTTTCTCATGTAGACTCATTGTGTAGCCGTAGTGCATGATCACATCGTTGGTTTTTCCTTTTGACCTAGTCCCTATCAATGGCGCCTTGGTAACGGAACGAACTCCTGTACTATATTTCGCGGCGGAACATACAAGCAATCTAGATCATCCATTGCATATATCCCGTTCTCTTTTCGCGACTATTGAGACATTCATTTTGTGTCGCTCGAGTGCCAGGGTCCCGGAAAAAAATCTAACAGCGGTGGTGACCATCTCCTTGACGAGGCAGCACCCTGACACTGCTGGAAAACAACAAATTGTACAACGTAAGTATACACATCCCTTCCCCGACCCTTGGATCCGTCTTGCAAAGTTCGGGAGGACAGCCATGTTCCGTTCGCGGTTGCCAAGGAGCTCAAAATTTTCGGGATGAAACTTTCCACGCCGACAGCATGGATGGGCATCCGTCATCCAGTTGAGTCTTGTGTCTCGAAAGGGAAACCTCTTTATGCCTCTACTCTGGTAAACCACGTAACGTGGATGTTAGGTAGGCCAGTGACGACATCAAAGCCGACATGCGTTGGTTTGTTGCCCAGAAATTGAGGTGTGGAACCGTGCTGGACGCCGCGATAAACACCCTCTGAGAAACTCGCTTCTCGGTGTCATGTAATTCCGATCCGCGGAGTGTTCTCGTACAGTCGTACATGAGAGTTGGTGGGAACCTCGAGACGAGATCGCTCTACCCCCTTCCGAAGCTGCTTATGTGTTGATGGCAAAGGACAGACAAGCAATCAGTTCGCGCGCTCGAACGCATTGTCTCCGTCTACATCGAGGATGAGAGGGGAGCTCGTTCGATTCGTGTTCGAGCTCGGTGGTGTGCCATTTGACCTGTCTGACGGGGCTCTCCCCCCGATGTGTCCCGAGTTGCCGGGCACGAAGGGAAAGACGTTTTGGAGACATTCCTGAATGCATCCCATAGCTGGGAAGCAATATACAGGTCAGACTTTAAAGACGTGACAAACCTTGGAAGGACGTCGTATCCCAGTGGGAACATTGATATATGGATCCTCCAAAGATTTGAGGCGAGTCAACGTCCTTGTGGCAGAACAGATATCGTTTGCTGATAGTCAAGGTTGATCGATCTGATCAATGTCCTGAGACCACGACGTTTCACCTACCAGCGATTCATTTTCGTCCTCCGAGAGTTTACAGTAAGCTTTCTCGCCGCACCCATGTCTGTCTCGTTCCTTTGTTTTTGACGTTTCATTCCATGTCTGCCCGGTGGGATATTCAAGCCAAAGTTCTTCCCCGTTCTAGCGCGGATCATTTCAGGACGATTCACGTTGGAAGTAAAAGCCCACGTACGTCGTTGTGCATTTCGATTGGCAACTTGCCCCGGAGGCAGCCGCGGTAAGACTGTGTGTAACTTCTTTGGTCTTTTCCGGTGCCGACGTTTGCAAAAACGCCGTCTTTGTGACTGCAAGAACAAGTCCTGAACTCGTCGTGTTTTACTCTCCGTATGAAAAAACCTTTTCCATGAACAATAGCCGTTCCAGAAGCGTTTTATTCATATTATCGGGCCATGAGGCACTCACCCTGCCTCGAGGCCCAGCACAAAACGCACACGGGTTCGATCA
Organism: Boletus pseudopeckii; assembly: GCA_038092915.1. Classification (NCBI taxonomy): domain Eukaryota; kingdom Fungi; phylum Basidiomycota; class Agaricomycetes; order Boletales; family Boletaceae; genus Boletus; species Boletus pseudopeckii. The sequence continues at coordinate 21,320 of JBBPRH010000130.1, forward strand.
CAGATCAGGTGTGGATTGATACCCGTATTGTACCGCATCGTGCTGCTCGCGTCGCGCCCTTCTGTAGAGAGCCGCGCTGTGCGGCATCCGCCCCATATCCATGCGCAAACCAATGCAACGGGTATAAGTACATCCACCTTTTCTTTACGTCGTCGTCTGGTTCACACTGATCTCTCCTTTTCCGCCCCTGTTTTATTTGCACACCTACTTAAACGGCCCGTTGAACGAGCCCGCTTCACCTGCTACGCCGCATTGATATCCCTACTCAAGATGACACACCTTCTCTTTGTCCTCTTTGTCGTGGGTTTATTACCTATCCTCGTCACGGCCCACGGGTATATCGGGTCGGTCACCATCGATGGTCAATCGTATACCGGAAATGAGCCAGGCGGTACTACGAACCCGAGTATCATCAGACAGGTCGGTCTTCCCATTTGAATTGCTCGATTCTGTATCTGACATCGTTTGCGGAGTAGGTGTCAACGATTTCCCCCGTCAAAGGCGCGACTAATCCATCCATCAACTGTGGCATGAACGCAACCCTAGCTGCGAACGTTGCCAATGCTAATCCAGGAAGCCAGGTTGTGATTCACTGGGTTGGTGGTGCTACGGGTAGCTCGGATGTGTGTCCTCAGTGGTCCTCCCCTTCATATGGAGGCTGAGTTTTCTTGACAGTGGCCTCACAACGTCGGGCCTCTCATGCATTACATGACGAAATGCAGTGGCTCTTGTTCGTCCTATGATTCTACCAATGCCGAGTGGTTTAAGATCTCGGAGCTTGGTGTTGAATCGGATGACACTACCTGGTATCAGACCAACATCAGTACGTCATCTTGTAAATTAGCATCTCTGCACTGGCCTTACCTGCGTACTACAGTGGAGGGCAGGCCCGCAAATGTAACCATTCCTTCCAGCATCGCTCCCGGCGACTACCTCCTCCGCTCCGAGATCATCTCTCTTCAGCTTGCCATGACGGAAGGTGGCGCGGAGTTCTACCCAGGCTGCTTCCAACTCAGCATTGGAGGCTCGGGCACTGGTGCGGCAACGAGCAGTGAAGAATGCACCTTACCTGGCTGCTATTCAGACACTGACCCAGGTATCTATGACCCGAGCGTGAGTCTTTTAGTTCTGCTTCCGTGAACGAAACCTGAAAGAAAGTGATAGGTCTACAACCCACCTTTGACCTATGTCTTCCCTGGTCCCCCTGTGGCTGCCTTCGTTGGTAGTAGTGGAAGCGCAGGTGGTACTCAACCCTCCGGTTCCGCTGGTGGTTCTTCTGCCACACCGACATCAGGGTCGTCCTCACCCACAGCCTCAGCTTCAGGTGGTAAGTCTTATCCTTTGGATTACATTTCGCCTTTTTCCGACTTTTTGCCGCATTTTTCCTTACCGAATGTGACAGTGCCCACTAACGCTTCTTCTCCTTCTCCTTCCCCAACGATCACAACGGCGCCGACAACCGCTCTTTCTGCGACTCCATCTGGGAATGTGACTTCTTCTTCTAACCTAGCGACAAGCTGCTACGTGACTGCTTCTTCCACCGGGCAATTACTCGCTAAGCGCGAAACCTCGAAGAAGGGTATGCACAAGCGTCGTCTCCTTCGACGCGGCACCTGAGCGTCCCAAGTCCTTCTTTGATGACGTATGATCGAACGATTCCTCGCTGTGGACAGTGGGTATGTGACTACGAGGCGGACGGGTGTGTGTGGCGGCTCTCAGGTGCTACAGATCGTCATGGCTCGATGCCATTGCCGAGGTCGGTGAGGTGCACCTACTGGTCGCCGTGTGCTCAAGTGGGCTAGTACCCACAAGCTGGATCCGGACTGGCGCCGTGCCCAATGACACGACAACACCATATCGCGCAAGTCGCGAGGAGCGCCGCATGCCATCTTGACACCTCTGCTTCCTTCCTTGCCCACAAGTGTGAATCGCGTGATCTCACGTCACAGTTCCTTTTCCTTGGTCGTTACGACTAACTTATGCTCTTGTTTCCACTCGCTTCAAGTTTGTGATCTCTCTCTCATGTTGTATACCACTCTTTCGTAGATCTTTCGTTCGTGTCTTATTGTCCCACTGCTACTGTTGTATGTCTATGGAGAAATTGTATCTGTATTTAGACTCAGCGTGAGCAGACCAATTTAGTTCACGAAGAGTCATGTTACCAAGTTTCTCGTGGTATCTGTGGTTCGTTTCCCAGCTGCCAGTGATGAATCCAGTGCGTTATGAGATACGCTGATCGAACAGCGTAGAATCACTACCATGGCGCTTTTCCTTGCAATCTGTGCTGGGTTGGTGGCCTGGCCGCTGGCATCATACACCTACCCCAGTTTGTTTCCTCAGATCCCCTTCGGCACATCAGATGGTCGCGTGCACCAAAGCGATGTTATCACCCCGCAGCTCTCGACGTTTATCAAGGAAACGATGGCGCTCGAGAACATCACCGGGCTGTCTATCGCTGTCGTCCCCAAACACGGAGAAACCGAGTTCCACTCCTTTGGATATCGGACAGAGGACGGAGATGAAGTGACTCCTGACGTGCGTCACTTTTGTAATTTCTGTCCAACCTCGAGATGCAGCGTTGACGCTGTGTTTCGGGATGACTTCAGACACTGTTCCACATGGCGTCGGTGTCCAAGGCGTTTTGTGCAACGGCACTGGGCCTCCTCATCGACGATTTTGCAAACGGCAACAACGTCACTGCGCTCCCGTCCGGTTTGAGCGAGTTGACTTGGCACACGCGATTGAGGGACTTGTTACCTGACTGGCAACTCATGGACGAGTGGGCCTCGGAGAGAGCCAATCTGCGGGATATCCTCTCTCATGTGTCTGGGGTACCGCGGTGAGGGCCTTATGCTGCATTGTTCGCCTGCATCCTCGTTTACTAGCACGCGATAATCTGCAGGCATGATGCTTCGTACGGACCCTCGGATACCCCTCAGGAAATGATCACGCGATTGAAATATCTAAGGCCGGCATTCGAGCTACGAGAACAATGGTCATACAACAATATCGTACACCTCCCCGTTTCGCTGTTCCCCGCACGCATGCACTGACGATACGTTTTAGATGTATATGGTTGCTGACCATGTTATCGCGACGTATTCTGGTCGACCGTATACGTCTTTCGTGGAGGAACGCATTTTCACGCCGTTGGGTATGACGGCTTCGACGTTTTCCCCGACCAAAGCGGAGGCGTCTGGCAAGTTCACTCAGGGGTGGACAAAGGAAGGCCGCAGGGTGCCCGAGTGCTTTACTGAAGACTTGGCTTTTGCGATGGCTGGTCCAGGAGGGATCATATCGAGTGCCGTTGATATGGTTAGTCCTCTTTCCATGTACGTGGACTTTGCGCTCACCCAGATGCGTGGTATAGGCCAAGTGGATCTCGACGTGGATGAATGAAGGCGTTCACGACAATCAAACTGTTATCCCGCCATCTGTATACCGGAACGTGTCCTATTCTTATTCTGTTTCCACCGACCACCCAGCCGATCCGGAACATTCCATCGTAGGATATGGTACAGGTTGGCTCCGAACCTCATATCGCGGGCACGAGGTGAGAGTTGGATATCGATATCTTGGTATCTCATGCCCGATAGCTAAAGACGCTGTAGGTTGTCTATCACACAGGGTCTGTTCCTGGGCTTTCTACGCTCGTTTCTTTCCTACCGAGTGACGAGATTGGTATAACTCTATTCGCGAATGGTGAAAATAAAGCTGAGCCGGTGATGCTGCTTCTGAACCGCATCCTCGATTCTGCCTTGCATCTGACTAGCTCCTTGACTCCTACAAGGTTGGCGCCCTTATCTGAGTCTCGAGCCCGACTGACGTACGGTCCAGTTCTCCCCCGCGCAACGTCACGACGACGGAGCCCACTGCTCAGAACTTGACATTATCTTTGGATGCCTTTGCTGGGACTTATGTCAATCCTGGTTACGGATCCTTTACGCTGTGTAGCCCGTCTAGCACATCCTCGTATTGCGTCAAGGTTCAATCTAATTTCACCATCGTCAAAAGTGTGCAAGGCAATGCAGGCACTTCCGAGGATCTACTCGCAGAATGGCCTCGCGTGTGGTCTTCGCACGTTCGTATACGTCACCAACAGAGTTCCGTCTTTCAAATCTACCTCACATCCCTATACCCAAACGGATATGGCAAGGACACGACGCCGTTTGAAACGGGGGGTGTCGGTCCAGCAGAAGGGTTGGCGGAGTTCGTCGTCGAAGATGGCACGGTGGTTGGGTTTGGAATGAGCGGTCTGGTTGATCAGTTGACGGAGCGGGCGCGCAAGTGCGAGAGCGTGCAAGATCGGGCTGAGGTGTGGTTCGATAAGGTTTGACGGTGAGATGTTTATGCTTGATATGAAGGTGTATTAATATGGCGTACGCTGGCGAAATTCATGAGACTTGTACGTTTGCGATGAGGACGCTCTGCGGAGTTGGCACCTCTCAATTGTTCTAATGTCACAGCCAGTGTTGCGTTTACAAGACGTCGTCTAGCAATGAAACACATGCTCGGGAGAAACGAGGCGTACTCATGAGTGCGATAAGCCTGAGGCTGGTGTTGCTGCGACCGTGCATGGTACATATGGCAGCAAGTCGGGTGATCGGCGGATTCAAAGGGTGTCGGATATCTCGTGATACGATGCAATTCGGAATGGCTACCACGAGGCATGCCTCGAGGCTCGTCATGTTACATGTCCATGGGAGCTACCTCTGACTTTTGAACTTTCAAGGCGAGTACGTACGTCGAGGGTTGCTCTGATTCTCAAGCTCGTCACAACGGTCCTCTACTTGAAGTAGAAAAGAAAGAAAAAACAATAAAGCCATGTTATCTTATCTACAACACGTGCAATCGCCACAGGCCCACACGCGGATTCAGATCCTGGACAATACGCCTCGAGCATTTTCTTTTGTTCTCCTTATAAAGATCTGTTACAAAAATTCAAAGGCACGTTTGTGACCCAAGCGACGCCGTAACGACCTGCAAGTTACCCAGCCACGAGAGAATGGAAGACCGCACGGTAACCGCGTGAAGAAGCTTAATACCCCGCCTTGTTACCGTCGACTTCTACGCGTGTGCGCTGTGTGCAAGGTCTTTGTTGTCCCTTTGACTTACTTATTCTCTTGTTCTCCCTGGGCCTCTGCGCCAACTGATCCTTTTTTTCTGCAGGCTTGTCTTGCTTCTCATGCCCTCATTCTGCCTCATCACCTTGGCCCTACTTCTGTTTCTTCCATTTCTGCCGCAGGTTTGCGCGCATGGTTACGTCGCACAAGTGACCATTGATGGCACGGCATACAGCGGAAATGTACCCAACGCCCAACCAACCCCGTCAATAGTTCGCCAGATAAATAACATCGATCCCGTCAAGGGTGCTTCCAACATATATCTAAACTGTGGTCAGGACGCACAGAATGCCGCCCTCGTTGCGAATGCGAACCCTGGAAGTCAGCTACAATTTTTGTGGAAAGACGGCGACGGCACCAACGTGAGTCCTTTCCATATCATATCTTGCTTCTGGAGAGCACGATGGATCTGAATGCCGCGCGCAGTGGCCACATAACACTGGTCCTATCATGACGTACATGGCGTCGTGCGGGAACACCACATGCGACCAGTACAACTCTACCAATGCCGAGTGGTTCAAGATCGAGGAAACCGGTCCTGAACCAGATAACACCACTTGGTACCAGCAGAACATCAGTACGTCTGTCTTTGATACGGCTCACGTGGTTAGCCATACGTTTATATATTTTCCGATCAGTGAACGGTAGTCCAGCGAACGTCACTATACCATCCAGTCTGCAAAGCGGACAATATCTCATCCGCCATGAGATCATCGCGCTACATCTCGCTACCACAGTGGGTGGTGCGGAGTTTTATCCGTCTTGTACTCAGGTAACACTGCATCCCGAACTCTTCCCGAGCAGATCTTATTCTTGGTGCAGGTCAACATCGGTGGCTCGCAAGTCGGCATGGCTACAGCGAGCGAGGAGGTCACGTTCCCCGGAGGCTACTCGGACACCGACCCCGGGATCTATGATCCCACCATCTTCAATACGCCCATCCAGTATACATACCCAGGTCCTCCCGTTGCCTCTTTTATCTCGGGGGCGGGTTCGAGCACAGGGTCCGCAACTGCAAGCAGTGCACCAACCTTGAGTTCTCCATCTGCTTCGCCGACGCTCACCTCCACGGGCTCTGGGACGTGCACGCTTCGCCAGCAAACGTTCGCAGTGCAGAAGCGGAGGAGTTTATCGCGTGTTCTGGCTGCATGGATCAGGTCGATCGGTTCCTGAATATTATGGGTGCTAGACGGTAACTATTTATGCTCTGATATGTACCGCGTCTGCGCGTCACCGTCATGTAGGATTTCGAGGTGGCGACGAATGAGTGGCTGAGAAAAGACCGAGTTTATAGGCAGTCGAGTTTTGCTGTACACTAGGATCACGCGTGTGTCGATTGTAGAGTGCGCGTATTTTATTTCCGCTGGCGGAAAAAAGCCCACTGCGATCCGCTCGAGCGCAATGCGGGACATTGAAACTAAATTATCAGATCCTTTGGGAGCACGGTGCTTGGACTTGATCATCGCCGTGCCTCTCCGAGGCCAAGCTGTACAACATGACTATCCTTTGTGGATGTGGTGTTCAATTCATCTAGCTTGTTACCGAACAACCGCGGTAAAAAGGTTAGATATTGTACGGTAGTACTGTCCCGTTTGTTTGACGTTAAGCCCGTCTTGGAACGTTAGGCTGGTTTTATATGTTTTCCTTAATTAGGAAATGCACGGCACCTGCCGGAGTGGCGCAGAGGTGCCCCATCGTTGTTCGGATCCACCACCTACCTAGTTCTTAATCGGTTTTCTCCCATCTCTCAGCTTTCTTAGTACCCACTCCCGCAATGAAGGCCTTCAAGAAAAAAATTGGCCGCCTCCGATCCCGCTTCGCTAGCAGAGGCTCGTCTCCGGTGCCTACCGAACGTCCCGACGTACTCAGCATGCAACCTCGCGCATTCTCCAGCGACTCTAACATTCTCGAAGCTCGATCCAGGGACGCTGGTGCCCTCGCCCTCGAGACACATCCCATAGATTCAGTTTCGCACGAGGAGCTGGTCTCAGACCCCGTCTCTCTCGAGCCACGCTCTGATAACTCGAGCGTTCCCAACGTGCAGACGGAAGCTTCGGATATCACCAACATCATGCAGCACGTTGATCCGGACCTCATGAAGAAATTTGGACGGTTTAGGATTCTCATCGTCGGTAGGGCGAATGCTGGCAAGACGACCGTCCTTCAGCGAATCTGCGACTCGACGGAAGATCCCGAGATCTATAACGATCAAGGGGAAAAGGTATGGTTTACCAAGCTGGGGTATACAATGTACTAATGCCGTCGACGTGCGATTAGGTTAATTCCGTGATCGAGGGGTCCACGGAAGTGAGTGTCATGGCTACCATGAGTGTCATCGGAGCGCCGTTGCAACTCATCTCACTTTTCACAGCGTGGAATCCATGATATCAATCATGAAATGGTTTTCAAAAGCAACCAGAAATTTGTGTTTCATGACTCTCCTGGTTTTGAGGCTGGCCGTGAGGATGAGTTCGAGAAGATGAAGAACTTCATTGCAGAGCGGGCAAATACAACATTTCTCAAGAAGCGGATCCATGCCATATGGTGAGTCGACACACTGTGTGATGTTCTAACAACTTTAATACAGGTACTGTATTCCAATGGATCAACATCATCGTGCGGTCCTTACTGCGGAGGAAAAGTTCTTTTGTGAATGTGACACGAGAAAAGGTGATGAATACCTTCTTTATGATGTTTTCTGAGCTTATTGCTTTGGGTGCTAGTTCCAGTTATGGTGCTTTTCACTAAATGGGATGCACTTGTGATACAGGCATTCCGGCTTGAAGACCTACATCTTCCTCTAGAAGATCAACTTGCAAGGCAGAGGCAGCATGCTGAAGAGGTTTTTACCAAGAGAAACATATGGGGGGATCTGTGCAAGATGAAATATCCTCCAAAGGCATTTGTGCAGCTGGAAAGTTTGTATATTGTATGCTTTCATTTTCTATTCTATTTTATTCATAATATTTTCAGACATGGATACATCTGACAGAGGATGTGGCATATTGCTGGAACAGACTGCAGCTACATTGAATGATCAATCATTGCAGATGTTACTGATTACAGCACAGGAACTGAACATCATACTCTGCATTCAATATGCAGTCAGATAGTGAGTGAAACAGTTGTCAAGGTTAATGTATATGTGTATTGATGCCACAAAGTGTTTTGATACCCTATGTTCAACTGGGGAACATTGTAGAGAAAGACTTTGATCTGGCTAGGGCATTGGCAGGTTGGTTTCCACACACACAGGTGAGATTTTGCACAACAATTATGAAACATACTTATATGATATTGATGGTTTGTGGATTAGGTAACTATTAGGACATGAAATTGACAAAGAGCTTACTGATTGATTATTTTATTCTTTCCATAAAGCAAGTATGTAATATTTTATCATATTAATAGTATGTAAGTGGCTCATTAAAATAAAATTATTTGTCTTGATATTCTTGACTACTCTGGCATTAATAGGAAGTGAGTGGTTAGGTGGATCCTTGGATAAGAGTATTACTAATGAATTTATGTTTATCTAATATGTCAGTGTGTAGGTAGTCTGATTATATCTGAAAACCACAACTGAAGGTTTTCACATCTATTCTGCACAACCATTGGATTTAAAGGCAGTAAGTAAGTGAAATGCAGATGAAAAATATAAATTTATTGACAACAGTTTTTTCACCCCTACAACTGCTATTCAAATGATAGCATGTGAGTGATCATTATACAATTTGAGTAAAGGTGTTGAACACAAGACTGTATTCTATGATCTCCTTTGATAGCTTGTAAGTGTTTCCATGGAAATATAACACTGCTAATAAACCTAACTCCTGCTGGTCTCCCATCAATAGCATGTAAGTAGTTTGATGTGGATTTGAAATGAGAATCCTGCTAATAAGAATGCATCCTGCTGCTCTCTCATTGATAGGAAGTAAGTGGTTTGATATGGATTTGAAATGAGAATCCTGCTGATGAGCATGTATTCTGCTGCTCTTTCATTCACAGTATGTAAGTCATTTGATGTTATTTTGAAATGAGGATCCTGCTGATAAGCATGCACCCTGCTGCTCTCCCATTGACAGGGAGTAAGTGGTCTGATGTGGATTTGAAATGAGAATCCTACTGATGAGCATGTATTCTGCTGCTCTTTCATTCACAGTATGTAAGTCATTTGATGTGATTTTGAAATAAGAATCCTGCTGATGAGCATGCACCCTGCTGCTCTCCCATTGATAGCCAGTAAGTGGTCTGATATGGATTTAAAATGAGAATCCTGCTAATGAGCATGTATTTTGCTGCTCTTTTATTCATAGTATGTGAGTCATTTGATATCATTGTGAAATGAGAATCCTGCTGATGAGCATGGACCCTACTGCTCTCTCCTCAATAGCCAGTAAGTGGTCTAATCTGGATTTGAAATGAGAATCCTACTAATGATGAACATGCATCCTGCTTCTTTTCCATTTATAGGAAGTGAGTGGTCTTATATGAATTTGAAATGAGAATCCTGCTGATAAGCATACATCCTGCTGCTCTCCCATTGATAGCCAGTAAGTGGTTTGATGTGGATTTGAAATGAGAATTCTGCTAATGAGCATGTATCCTGCTGCTTTCCCATTAATAGCAAGTAAGTGGTCTTATATGAATTTGAAATGAGAATCCTGCTGCTGAGTATACATTCTGCTGCTCTCCCATTGATAGCTAGTAAGTGGTTTGATATAGATTTGAAATAAGAATCCTGCTGATGAGTATGCATCCTGCTGCTCTTCCATTGATAGCCAGTAGGTGGTTTGATGTTGATTTGAATTGAGAATCCTGCTGATAAGCATGCATCCTGCTACTCTCCCACTCATAGGAAGTAAGTGGTCCTATGTAACTTTGAAATGAAAATCCTGCTGTTGAGCATGCATTCTACTGCTCTTCCATTGATAGGGAGTAAGTGGTTTGATGTGGATTTGAAATAAGAATCCTGCTGATGAGTATGCATCCTGCTGCTCTTCCATTGATAGCTAGTAAGCAGTTTGATGTAGATTTGAAACAAGAATCCTGCTGATGAGCATGCATCCTGCTGTTCTCCCATTGATAGGCAGTAAGTGGTCCTATGTAGCTTTGAAGTAAGAATCCTGCTAATGAGCATGCATTCTGCTGCTCTCCTATTGATAGGAAGTAAGTGGTCTTATATATATTTGAAATGAGAATCCTGCTGATGCATCCTGCTGCTTTCCTATTGATAGCTAGTAAGTGGTTCTACAGTATGTAGTTTTGAAATGAGAATCCTGCTGATGCATCCTGCTGCTTTCCTATTGATAGCTAGTAAGTGGTTCTACAGTATGTAGTTTTGAAATGAGAATCCTGCTAATGAGCATGCATTCTGCTGCTCTTCAATTGATAGCTAGTAAGTGGTCTTATGTGGATTTGAAATGAAAAACATGCTGATAAGCTTGCATCCTGCTGCTCTTCCATTGACAGACAGTAAGCAGTTTTATATAGCTTTGAGATGAGAATCCTGCTGATCAGTATGCATAACATTACTTTCTCATTGATAGAGAGTAAGTGGTTCTATGTAGCTTTCAAATGAGAATCCTGCTAACTAGCATGCATTCTACTTCTCTTCCATTGTTAGAAAGTAAGTGGTTTGGTTTAGATTTGCAAATAGAATTCTGCTGATGAGTATGCTACTACTCTTTCATTAATAGAATGTGAGTTAACTGATGTGAATTTGAAATGAGAATTCTGTTGCTAAGCATGCATTCTACTTCTCTCCCATTGATAGCAAGTAAGTGGTTTGATGTGGATTTAAAATAAAATCCTGCTAATGTAAATACATCCTACCCTCTTCCCATTGATAGGAAGTCAGTGATCTGATATGGACTTGAAAAAATAAAAATGCTGCTGATAATATCTTTCTATCCTTTTTGGTACCATCACTATTCTGCTAATAGTTTGTAAGTGCTGCTGAATGCATAACACTAGGCTGGTTGCTGACCCTTTCATGTCCATGTCTTTTACCACCCTTCTTTTGATAGCAAGTAAGTAATGTAATGTCAAAATATAGCAAGAACATGATTCATGATTCAACATTAACATTCATTTTCATAGGAGGTGAATAATATATATGTATTGATAATGTGGACCACTAATACCCATGTGCCTGCCCCTAATGCTTTCTTGATAAATAGAATGTAAGTAATTTCATATACAATGCAAATCTGTATTCTGCTTATTGAAATTTTCATTTTATTGTCAAATCTGAAATGATTGTATTATGATTAAACTCTGATATGCTTAGTTGGTAAGTATTATCTTACTTCTCCACAAATTGTGTAGTTATGCATTGATATTGCTGTAGGATGTAAGTTTAGTTTGCCATGCAATATTTCTATATTATTTACATTCCACCTTTGTTGTCATTTAGCAGGTAAGATATTTGTGTGATTATTTAGCATTCTTATTTATGATTTGAACAGACTGTCAGTTTGTATCTTCAAGTTCTATATATTATAACTGATGTTTTTCAGATTGTCACAGAGTCTCAGTCCCATCCAGTAATACTTTTATGTTCTAATTATACCATGCAGCCTGCTAAAAACCAATCTCACATTTTTAGATTTCTATTCAAACAACCAAGACAATATCTATGATATGGTTACTAATATATATAATGGGAATATATATCATTTTATTTCTTGTATATTTTTAGCCTACAAGAAGATCCAACATGTGGAAAAAGAACCTTCAAAATGGCATTGTTAAGTCAATTAAGTTCAAGCTTTGATAACTTTTATATCTTTTTTAATAGATCTAATATTACTTCTTCAATGTTCCTTCACTCTTGCCCAAAACAAATCTGAAGACCCCTTTGCACTGGCAGCACAAAAATATAAGGCATCTAGGGTATCTGCTCAAGTATCCAAGAAACTGCATGAACTCTTTGTCAAATATTCTGCTGCCAATGATCAGGAGGAAAAAGTGAAGCTTGTTATGGATGCAATCTTGCAGCATTCTTTTTGTAGGTTGTGAAATAACATAAATTTACATATACTAACTTGATCTTATAGCATAGGCTAAATGTCATGACTTGTAGAATTTGCAGTTTCTTTTTGCTACATATATGTAATATAAGGCAGTTGAAACTTGAAGGCCTTGAATTGAATATTGAATGTTTTTTAAATGTATAATTCAGAGATGCAGGTTAGGTAAGTCAATGTCAAGAGTATAGTTGATGGTAAGGATTGTGAAAGAGTCTTGCCTAAAGATGAAAGATGAGAGAAGGAAGAACTACTAAACCTGATATCCCAAGGATTAACTGAGATAGCCAATATCTGAGAGAGTGAAAGGCAATAATCAAACTAGAGAAAACATGGTACACTACCAGCTACTTATATACTACTGGGAGTGGTGCACGGACCATGCTATGCTATGATGTCATAGGGTATGACATCACAGGAATGAAGGGAGAGAGTGTCAAATGAGAATAATATATATGGTGGAATGATATGCGTTGTGTGATGTGCAAGGCAGATGCATGGAATGGAAACATAGTCCAGAGCGTGTAAAGTGCAGCTAGGGTTGTGATATATGAATCATTAATATATGGAAACAGAAATGAAAGAGTAATGAAAGAGATGCGCAAGAGTGCACAGCATAGTGTATCAAACCATAAATAAACTTGTGGCGAGATCTGAGATGTGGTGACCTTGTGAAAGGTCAATCTGGATCTGCCGGCAATCTACAATGTGGAATCGGGGATCGAGTAAATCTGAATGTGACTCCTGATCAGTACTTGGTGAGGTGATATTTGAGGTATCACTTGGATGACGTGAGCTTTGATTGTTTGGAAGTATAGCTTCGGGTTGTGACAAGAGTGTGAGCTTGTGATTTGAAGTGAGCTCAACATAATGTTGGGGAGTAATGTAGCAGAGCGGCACAAAGCGGCATGCATGTGATTACAGGAGAAATGCAGTTTGGAGTCATGCTTAGGACTTGTGACTAAGCAGCACAAAGCAGCTTGCTGTGGCATCACAGGGTACAGTGGCTCAAAAAAGTATCACAATATTTGGCTATTTTGCAAAGACTTGACATTTGCAGGAGAACCAAAAGGTGTTAGCTCTAACCCTTGCTGAGTCATTGATAGCCCTAATCCTTGCCCTGAAGATGAGCCCTTAGTCATGTGATTTGGTTGTCATGGCACTGAGATATAGCCATCTTAAAATGATATGTCATTGGGACACTTATTTGACCCTGATATTGTCAACTGACATTTAGTAAATAACATAAGGTTCTGATGGATGCTGTGCTTCAACCCTGTCTGATTATGTCACTTATATAATTCCAAATGATATAAAGAGCAGAGATACCATCCAGCTAACCCTACTTCATCATGAAATCCATTTCCTCCTCTGCTAGAGCCAATATTATTTTTCTCTCTGAATCTGGCCTTTCTACTAGGCAAATATCCTTCCAAACTGGTCTGGGGAAGTCTACTGTGGCCAGGGTCATCAAAGAGATCTACCCAGGCAAGGAAAACATCAAATTAGGATGTTTTTCCAAACTTTCTCCTACTGATAAAAGGAGAATTGTCTCTAGTATCACCTCTGGCAAAGTTGAAAATGCTGTCCAGGCCACCCATCTCATCAATTCTGCTCTCTCCTCTCCTGTCTCTGCTCAAACTGTTAGAAATGTTCTCAAGTCTACATCTCTCAAGGCTGTAGTCAAGAAAAGAAGCCACTCTTGTCTATGAAGCATAGGCAACGTAGGCTAGCCTTTGCTCTCAAGCACCAACACTGGACTGTGGAGGACTGGACCAGGGTCATTTGGTCAGATGAAACCAAGATCAACAGGATTGGGTCAGATAGAAGGAAGTATGTGTGGAAATTGACAGGAAAGCCTTTGCAAGACAAGGAAGTCCATGGAACAGTAAAGTTTGGAGAAGGTTCCTTGATGGTTTGGGGATGCATGAGTTGGAATGGAGTGGGGATTCTTGCAGAGGTTGAAGGGAGGATAAATGCTGAGTAGTATGTCTCCATCTTGGAGGATAATCTGCTTCCTTCCATGGAAAATTCTGGAATTTCTGAGGAGAGCATTATCTTTCAACAAGATAATGATCCCAAGTACACCTTTAAAAGAGCCAAGGAGTGGCTGGAATCTCAAGGGATCAAGCTTCTTGACTGGCCAGCACAATCTCCAGACCTTAATCCCATTGAACATTTCTGGCAAATCCTCAAAAAGAAGCTCAACAGCTATATAACACCACCAAGGGGGGTTTGGGAGCTTTGGAAGAGAATTGAAGTGGAGTGGGGAAAGATAGAGGTTGAGGAATGTCAAGGATTAATAGAGAGTATGCCTAGAAGACTAGAGGCAGTGATACATAAAAGCAAAGTGAGGGCATACAAAGTACTAAATTATAGAATAGAAATGTTGCTCAAAAAAGTGTTCCAATGACATGTCACTTTATTATCGCCATATCTCAGTACCATGACAACCAAATCACATGACTAAGGGCTCATCTCTAGGGCAAGGATTAGGGCTATCCACGACTCAGCAAGGATTAGAGCTAACACCTTTTGGTTCTCCTGAAAATGTCATGTCTTTGCAAAATAGCCAAATATTGGGACACTTTTTTGAGCCACTGTATGGCATAGTTTAGAGGCTTGTGGGCCTGCACTGGTTTGTGTGATGACTGGTCTTGTGGTCATGAGACCAGGGTTTAGCCGTGAGGCTACTTGGTATCATAAGTGTAGCAGATACAATAGGTATAGTCGTGAGACTAGAGGGTGCGAGTGTATGGGATGGTGTACGATATGGATGCAGTATTGTAAGGTAACTAGTTGGGGGAGTTCATATGGTAAGGTGAGGTTGGAGGTTGGAGGTTGGAGGTTGGATGGAGTGTAGATATTGGAGTATTGTCTATGGGTGTATGAATGGTAGAGAGGGAATAGGTACAAAGGATATAATACAAGTAGTGAAGCAAGTGATCGTTTCAGATTGTCATAAAGTATGTAATCTTGGCTTGCTGTCACAGTGTATAGATTATTGAAAGAGTCTCGGCTAGAGATGAAGACGAAACAAACAAAGACTACTAACCCAATATCTCAAGGGTTGACTCAAAGCCAATATCCGAAAGAGAGAAAAGTAATAATCAAAATAGGAAAATACATGTTACGCTACCGGCTATTTATATACTACCGATAGTGGTGCACGGACTGTGCTATGCTATGACGTCATGAGGTACGGGGTATGACATCACAGGAACGAGAGGAAAAGACTGTCCAATGAGATAATACATATGAGTGGAACAATATGCGGTGCGTGATGTGCAAGGCAGCCACATGGATCAGAGACTAGTCCAGAGTGCATAAGGCATGGCTAGGGGTCATGATATATGAATCATTAATAAATAGGAATGGAAGATCAAAGGAAATGAAAGAAGGCGCGAGAGTGCGCGGCATATGAATCAAACCATAAATAGTTGTGGCAAGATCTGAGATACAGTGACCTTGTGAAAGGGCAATCTGATATCTGCCGGCGATATCCGATGTGGATCGGGGATCAAGTGAATCTGGACGAGAGTCCTGATTAGTGCTTGTGACGTAAGCTGGATGTGATATCCGAGAGGCTATGCGTCGGGTGAATGACGTGAGCTTTAATCATTTGGAGTGGTTATGATCGTGAGCTTGTCGTGTTGTTGGGAGAATGTAGCAGAGCAGTGCAATGCAGCACGCACGTGACTGTGACTAAGTGGCGCAAGGCGGCTCGCTATGGCATCATGGGGTGTGGCGTAGTTTAGAGGCTTGCAGGCCTGCACATGTTTAGAGTCGCATGACGACTGGTCTTGTGGTCATGAGACCGGGGGACGTTAGCTAAGGGATAGCTAAGTCGGGGGTTTAGCCATAAGGCTACTTGGTATCGTATAGGTTTGGATATGATGTGTATAGTCGTTGACTAGAGGATACAAGTGTAGGATAGTATGCAATATGGATGCGGTATCGTATGGTAACTAGTTGGGGTATTCGTAAGGTAAAAGCGAGGATGGAGGTTGTGTGGAATGTAGACGTTGAGGTACCATCTAAGGTTGTACGAATGGTAGTGAAAGGAGTAGATAAATATCTGAAGGGGCGATAAATAGGACTGAATATCGTGAAGTCGTTTCAATTATGGCCCAAAACCCATCCTACTGGCATGTGCCTATATATTGTATGTATATGTATGTATATTATGAAAGCTACAAGCTTCTGTTGCTTGGCCATACTGGTAGTTAATATTATGAATCTGTGTATCACAATGTATATCTTTCTAAACTATTCCACAGTGTCTGCTCAGGTCAACCAAAACTATCACAATCTAAACTTTTTTCCATCAAATTGATAATCATGATTTACTTGTGAACACATCCACTGAGCTTTCCTGTTGTTTGATGGTTGAAAAGGTCTTGAAGTAATGGAATAGACCCTGTTCCAAGACTCAAAAAAATGAAACCCAACATACAAATTTAAAATAACAACATCCTGTCTACTGTATTGTATGACATTCCATAGATATGCCAAGGCATTAAAACAGACCCTACACATACTGTACATCTCTGAGAATATGTCTATAAGCATATATTTTCTCATAGACAAAAAAACTGCATATATTTAGATACTCATGTCAAGCAAAATAGCTAAGTTGATTTAGTCAAGGTCAGAAATTACAGAGTTGACAGTAACAGAAGGTGTGGCTGCACAAATATGATTGTCAGAAACATCAAACTGAATGAAGAGTTGATGGTGGTGATGATATGGCAGGCATGAACAGCCCATATGGCAGATTTGTATTCACCCTTACCAACTGGAAAAGTGGTTCCAGTGGGAGGGGGTATGAAGGAAAGTGGGTGGGAAGGGGAACTGGCACACTGACAGTAAGGATGGTTGATGGTAGGTCAATGGGAGCAGCACTACTGAGGGTTGTCAAAGCAGCAATGATCAAAGCAAGAGCAAAGAAGTGCATTTTTGAAAGGATTGTCAGGGTGTCTGGTGAGATGGTGGGATAGTTGAGTAGGCAAAGTGACAAAAGATAACAAGAAGTCAATGAGGAACAACAACCAGTGGATTTACATAGCTTCAGAGTCTGTCAGGGGCCAAGCATCACCCTATTTTTTCTGAGAAACCTCTGGAACCAAATGTCATGACATGAACCCGACATATGGATGTTTTTTAGACAGGTTGTTACCCACCTTAGCAGGTCACGGCGGGTTTGAAACACATGGTGTAGAGCCAACAAGACATACATTACCATGGTTGGAAAGAATGTAATCGGTGAGGCCATGCAACTTTGTTGGTCAAAACAAATGTCGTCCCTACACGGATGGATATTGTGAAATCTAAGATACATCCTCTCAATCCTCCTCAACACAAGTAGGTGACTTTCAGAACTTACTCTCTGTATCATGGGTTGAACAGAGATCCTCAATAAGTACAAAGTCACGTCATCTCTCGCTTGATATCATTATGATCGAGCCAACCTATCGAAACTTTTCTTCATTGAGGGTAGCCGTTTCTGAGAGAAATTTATGCAAGTAGCAGCCATGGGAAACCATGGGATACGGCGCGCCGCTCGTAAGCGTCTTTGCTTGGACGGTCGAATTTTTGGTGGCAGCTGGGCCAAGAAGGGATAGATTGACTATCACGATTGCACTCACCGACCCACAAGGTATATATGTATCGAAGGACACCAGGTCGCGCTTTCGTAACACTGGCAACTGCAGCTGATATCAGCTGTCACCCTTTTTGATTGAATGATCACCTGGGACAGCCGACTTGCAGGTAGTTATACACTGTGTCCGGGGGCGATTCCATTTCAGGCCATAGATGTCGACAACATATCTCGCAAGGTTCGCTGTATGAACGCCAGGCAAGAGGACCAAACCGACTGATGGAGGTCAAGGATTTGGAATAATAAAAGTGATGTCAGTCTTGGGTAAACATGCGCAAACAGGTGCCAGCCGCTGCGCCAAGTAACGTCGTGGCGTCAGCAAGTCCAGACATGTCAAAATACATCCCATCGCTGGAGAGCTTCGCAAAGGTCTGTCAATCATCTCCTACATCAACAGAGTGATATTCATTCTAGATACCACTTGTAGGGCGCCATCGCGACCGCGGCCGGTGTGACCACCATAGGTGCGTATGGCGCGCAAATCATGCTTAACCGCCTGAAACGATCTGCTCAAAATAGGATGCGGTCTGCTTTACTACGGTCAAAACTACCTCATATATCCTTCCGCTTTCCCTCCCGGCTCTCGCACAGGTCCGTTGTCTCCTTTACCAAACTATGTTCCGGATCGTATAAACCCCTCAAATTTGCGCAGATGTTGAGGTTCCAACCAAGTATGGATTAGTTTACGAGGACCTCCCTTTGCACACCGAGGATGGAGTCACATTGCGCTCCTACTTGCTTATGCAGCGGAAGGAGATATCCCACACCCATGCCTTGCAGGTGGATTGGAGCGAAGACCAATCCAATGAAGACGTACGCCTCCTCAACCTTACCTTCGTACTCATCACGCTCATCGCCAGACCTGGGTTAGTTTGCGGCAACGCGACCTACCGTCATAATGTTCCATGGCAATGGCGGCAATCATGGCCACCGGATACCCTTGGCTAGAATATTTTTCGTCAAGATGCGCTGCAATGTGCTCATGTTATCTTACCGAGGGTGCGTATCCACAACCGTGTAGGGTGGTTCCATTTTCACTCTTTTTCTCCGTAGTTACGGCCATTCCGAGGGCTCACCCTCAGAGGCCGGTAAGATACCCACAGTTACAGGTTAGTTTGAGGTGATTGACTTTCACTCCGCCAGGTTTGTGTATAGACGCGCAAACTGCTCTTGACTTTGTTACGTCCCATCCTTATCTCCAGAAAACCAGCGTGGTGGGTTCACCATCAGTTTCCGGCGCCTTCGTGAGGTTTACGAAATTCCTGCTAGATTCTATACGGACAATCGATCGGAGGTGCGGTAGCCATCCACCTTGCCAGCCGAAATCCATCCAGGGTCTGTTTTCCCATCAATCCTAAATGCATCTGACATTAAAACCTTCCTTTTCTTCAACAGATCGCTGCCCTCATTCTTGAGAATACGTTCACAAACCTTCCACGACTGGTTCCGCATGCCCTTCCTCTTCTTTCGCCGCTGACGTTTTTGTGTCACCAAAAGTGGGACTCAGCGTCAAAAATACCATTCATCCCCAAGAATACCCCAATTTTAATGTTGAGCGGTGTTCAGGACGAGGTCGTTCCGCGCGAGCATATGCAAGAACTGTGGGAGGTCATCACTCGACGACAAGGCACTAAGGTTCAAACGAATCATGAGCCCAAGGAAAATGTAACGGAAGTTGGAAGTGGCAAGTCCAAGTTCGTTGAATTTCCGGGAGGATCCCATAGTATGTCTTTTTGAATATCTACTGGTGTTTTCCAGCTTATTTTGTTATAGATGATACCTGCGTCCAACAGGGGTATTGGACAGAAGTTGCAGAGTTTGTGACAAGTCTTTCACGAGCATGATCTGATGACTTTGCCGAGCACCCATTTCCAGACTGCACCTTCATGTAACTGTTTCCAACAGACTCGTCTCTATAGGTAGTGGCACGCCGCAATATCGTATCATCATCAGACACTTTTAACTGGTTTTACAACCGTGAGATCAATCAAGCGCGGTAGCAAGCGTCAAACACCGTGCACGACATCCTACCCTTCATACCGATAGGCGACCATAGCTTCTATCCGGTGTACATCCGTACTGAAGCTGCGCAACTTGACCTGTTGACTCTTGCTTGCCTCGATTGCAAGTGGATCCGTGTCTACCCACTCGTCAACGGGCACATCAGCAGAGTCATGAGTATAGGCCAATATGTTGAAGACAGTAGGATCGTCGATGATCGGGAGAAAAGTCACCGTGGAGACGATTTGTTTTAGGATGTAACGAATCTCGGCCTGTATCTCTGATTCAGGCTTAGGGGGTGGCCTGAGGCATGATCGTGTCACAAAATGCGCGCATATATGGAGCATAGACGTACGGTTCTGCGGAGTCCGCGGGAGGCTCGATGAGATTGATGTCGAACACCCACCTCTCGAGAGGTAACCGGGTGTCCTTTGAGATGATCGCGAGGACCAGCTGCGTGACGGACCCGGTCAGCAGCCATTCTGCATGCGCGTGAGCCACCGCCAAAGTGTCTGTATGTTTAACGCACTATTGACCTGATTCAGGATACTTGGGATATAGTCAGTTGCGATGCATCGCTGAGGACCATCAGACCCACCGATCGAGGTAGTTTTCCAGTGCGAGATCCTGTGTGACGAGAACGGTTTGTCCGTATTTCTTGACCATGTGAAAGTCGTCTGAAGGGTATACGCCCCTCTGGAACAAAATCCTATTGAATGATACGATGTGTACGTCCATGTCAGTGGCGGGCATGCACGTACGTGTTGGCTGCATATTTGAAGAACTCTGTGACGAGGTTCGTAGAGCCCTTGAGGGTTATGGCCTGGCGGGTCGGTGCTTGCGATGTCGCCATGTCGTGTCCACAAAAGCAAGAGCGTGCTGGGTGTCGAACAAGCCACTTTGAAGGTGCGCGTTGTTGGACGCGAGGGTGATCACGTGAAGGTGTTTAAATGGGGGTACTGCCAACCAAACTTTAACTTGAACTTATGATCAGAGAAATCAGAATGGCAACGTGGGCTGGCTTAGATCGACTAGAAAAGAGTCCTGCTGCTTGGAAAGACTCGTTGACCTTGCATCTCAATCGCGATGGCTGCTGAAGTTCCCATCCAAGATCCTACATCGCAATCCAACTACACGAAGATCGCTACGACGAACGTGACCCTCGATTGGACGATCGATTTCGAGAAGAGGTACATCTACGGGTCTGCAACGCACCAGTTAGTCGCAAAAGAGGATGTCTCTGAGGTGATGTATGCCGATCCTGCAGCCACATTGACGACAGGCTTGACTGGCGTGGTTTGACAGCTTCGACACGCATGCACTGGACATTGGATCGGTGGAAGTGAAAGGAAATATTGTCGAGGTTCGTTTTCATCTCGTCACGTCGAGCGACCTCAGCGTCTGACATGATCAACTCAGACGCGACTGGATCCCGAGCATCCAGTCATGGGATCTGCTCTCCATGTCCCCCTCCCACTCACTCGTGCAAAGGAAACTGTGTCGGTGAAGATCACGTACGAGACGACGGAAAAATGCCCCGCCTTGATGTGGCTCGAAAAAGAGTATGTCGACCATCGATCTCATCGATCAGCCGCTCAGGGTTGTGTTTTTTCGTGGCTCAATCTACAGGCTGACGGAAGGGAAGGAGTTCTCGTATTTATTCAGTCAATGCCAACCGATTCATGCGCGCAGTTTGGCTCCCCTGCAAGGTAACTTGGATCAGACTCTCCGTTTTGATCGCTACTCACCATCGCGCTTCAAGATACACCGTCCGTGAAGCTGGCGAGTATGGTCTTTGAATACAGCCATGCCCGATTTCACCTTCGTAGTAGACTTACGATGCCAAAGTAACTTCTGTCCTCCCAGTTCTTCTTTCTGCCCAGCGCGTATCGCCACCCTCGGATGGCCCACCACACGGAGGCAAGGTCATTGGAAAAGACGCCGTCACATATGAATACAAGCAGGTCTGTGTGCTCTCTGACTCGTCCATTCATGTATATCTACTGCATGTGCGCTGATGCTGTGATTTCTAGATCGAACCTATTCCCTCTTATCTTCTGGCAATCGCTGCGGGCAACCTACGTTACCGTCCTTTAGTAGTGCCAGAGGGCAGGACGTGGCGGAGCGGAGTGTGGACAGAGCCAGAGCTGTTACAGGACGCTTACAATGAGTTTTGTGACGACACTCCCAGGTAATCCCTTCAATTCTGGAGGGTATTTAGCAGCACAACACTCTTAACATCATCAACTTCAGATACCTTGCTGCTGCCGAGGGCCTCGCGGGTCCGTACAGATTTGGAGTTTACGATTTGCTCGTACTTCCGCATTCCTTCCCTTATGGTGGCATGGTAGGACATTCATCCGCTAAGTGTGCGCACTGCAATATCTTATGTATGCATCTTAGGAAAATCCCTGCATATCCTTCATGACTCCTAGTAAGTTAATCATCATTGTTGATAAAATTCTTTGCTTAGATCCCCTTTCAGCACTCATCACCGGTGACAGGTCATTGACAGACGTGGTCATCCACGAACTCACCCACTCCTGGTTCGGCAATGGGGTGACGTGAGTGCTTGTATTTGCCATAGCTATTCAAGTAACTGACCCACCTTCAGTCACGCCCATGCTTCACACTTCTGGTTGAATGAAGGCTGGACGACCTACATTGAACGACTCTTACAAGAACTCATACACTCCCCTGGACACCGTGGTCTATCATATGTCATTGGTTACAAAAACCTCGTGGATGCATTGGAACTGTTCCAACCCACTCCAAAATACCAAAGGCTCATCATTGGATTCGACGTCGGTGAAGACCCAGATGCTGCTTATAGTCGCGTTCCCTACGACAAGGGCGCAAACTTCGTCCTCCTTCTTGGTGCGTCGAACGAATATATATCCATTTAGCGTGGGTACTGAAGAAGTCGTCGTAGAACGAACCTTGGGAGGTATCGATGTCTTCCTTCCGTATATCAGGGAGTATGTGAAGACCTATATGGGCCACAGCATCACAACTACACAGTGGAGGGATCATTTGTACTCCTTCTTCGGTGATCGAGAGGACAAGATCAAAGCCCTTGATAGTATCGATTGGGACGTAAGTCTTTCGGGTGTTATTCAAGAGGTGCACAAGTACATATACATCACACAGGCATGGTTTTATGGTGAAGGGGTCACGTTACCGACCAGGCTGGAGTACGACTTGACGCTTGTCACTGCTGCGAATGACCTGGCGGACCGCTGGGACGCCTCTCGCAATACCAATGACCCGAGCGAGTTGGACTTTAAGCGTTCTGACATCGATGCACTCGACAGCAAGCAACGAAGTAACTTGCTTTTGCGATAGCTTGCCGTTTCTGATATAACTGATTATGGTGCATGCAGCTGTGTTTCTGGAACGCCTGGAGACTTATCCACCCCTCCCGTTGGATCATCTTCTATTCCTTGACTCGCTCTACGGGTTCTCCCAGACAACTAACTCCGAGATTCGCATGCCGTTTTACCTTGTCATGCTAAAAGACCCCACTTCCGCTATAGTCAAGCAATTCGCGCAACCAGTCCTTGACTGGGTCGTCGGCAAAGATACTGGGATCATCCAGGGACGGATGAAATTCTGCAGGCCGCTGTTCAGGGCTGTGAACAAGGTTGATCGCGAGGCGACACTCACTGCATATTACAGTGCTCGAACGTTGTTCCACCCCATTGCTCGAAAGCTCATCGAGCAGGTATGTCGGTCGTATTTGTCGATGCTCGGTGATGTCGTATGGCTGATGATCATTGGACTTTTTGCAGGATCTGGGTTTGACCGCTGAACTGCGTCAATAATTGTCGATCATGCCTCTGCTCGAAATCATGTCAATGTGTAGCCTTTTTGTATATTCCACTGCTGTACTACCAATGTCACTCTACCTGGGGCACTTGTCTGCCAAGACGTTATCTCCGACGCAAGTGGGCCTGAAACTTGGTCTTTGAATTTTGAGCACCGCTGCTTGACACAGCCCGGAGCCGGGTCGCCGACTCCGCAAATATGTCCCCTCTAGTCCGTCGACTTACTTAGTCCTCTTCCGTCCCTGGGTGGTCTTGCGGGTTCGTTTACTGCCTGACTCATTGGAAGGGCCAGCCTAGGAGATTGAGGCGTGACAAGGATGTTTAGTAGCTTAGCCGAATGTTTGCCGGTTACGGTTCCGACAAGAATCGTTCGGCTCAAGACCGGCGCCGATCCGGATAGCAGCCAAGCAAAGGTGGCCCAAAACATTCACGTCAGAGTCCCGAGCTCGGTCAGACCACCACGTTTGCCTCATTTTTTTCAAGACTAACCATTCATGAAAGGAGCTCTACGGTCGACGGCTTGGCTCTCCTTTGAGGGCTTTGGTGTCTCATCGCCGTTCGACCCGACTTTTCACTATGTCACCTCGCCCGTTTTTTCACCGATGATCCTCGGCGCACTCCGTTTGCTCTTCGCAGTATATACACTGATCACAGCCATTACCGTTCTCGCCTTCGAATCCCTCGTGTTCCATGATGCGAATTCGTCAGTCCGGACCGCCGGTGTTGATGCATGCATGGCAACAAAGCTTACCATTTTTCTCACACAGGTACCTGACCTACTTTACAGACTTGTCCTACATCGGATTAGTCGCCTACTTTTGGGCCGCAAGTGTCCAAACGATCGCTTTCGTGCTTCACGGGCGGAAAAGTTACCCCTTGCAAACCTGGCCTCGGTCCCTTCAGCTGCTACACGTCCTTCTGTACTCCACTGTCGTCGTATTCCGTGAGTTTGTCCGTTCCTTGTCTCTATGGTTTCTTACTCACACGAAATGAACGGTCAGCCATAATCGTCACGGCCGTGTTTTGGTCTCTCCTCTCCTCGCCGGCAACGTTTAAGACAGCCTATTCCAGTGCGTTCTATTGGTGAAATTCTGACTGTATCATTAAGCTGATTTGAGGCGGGCCTCAGGTTGGTCCAACATCTCTCAACATGCGATGAATACCGGATTTGCGCTCTTTGAGATCCTCTTCACGCACAGCGAACCTAGCCCGTGGAGTCATCTCATCATACTCGTTATCATCCTCGGGGGCTACCTTGGTATCGCGTACATCACTTATGCAACCCAAGGCTTTTACAGTACGTTGACCCCCGATTCAACGCAATGACAGAGCATGACGATGGATGGTGTTAGCTTATTCCTTTCTCGACCCTTCCACGGAACATGGCATGCTAGCAGCATATGTCCTTGGGATAGCAATCGGGTGTTGCGTGGTGTTCGGCATCGTCAAGGTCGTTTGCTTGCAACGCCGGCGCCTCAGTCTCCGATATGGAAGATTCGAAGAGCAGCCGAATACAGAGGTATTCGAGGAATGGCAAGACGTGGTAGCGCCAAAGGACCCCCCGGCGTGAAATTCACAACTTGTTAGCATTATCCCCCCCGTCCATCCTTTAAAGAAGAACTTTCGTTAAGCAAAATAAATTGATTCGTACCAGGACACCTCATTTTTTTCCTTCTCGTTTATTGTGGACTTGCTTGAGACATCACGGAGGAATTGCTGTTGTTGTCAGAGTAGGTATATTTTATGTAAGTACAAGGACACAAGTGGATCTTCGTTTTATGTGCGGATGAGCTGCTGCTGAAGAGAACAATAGTGGACGAGTTTGAAACCCTGGAAAGCCCGAGTCGACTCGCCCCTTGTGCATGGGGTTTTGAATCCATTGCAAGATTCTAATGCGCCCACTAAATCGTCAGGCTCCCCCGTTCATCGCTTTCCCATGGGACAGAACGTCAAACACTGTCTATTTTTGCGTTGAGGAGACCTCCACGCAGGCCGCGCATATATATGACCCAAGGACTGCAAACGAACTCGGTGCAACGCTTCGACGCACTTCCCACATCACAAGTATCATGGTCGCACCAGGCTTGATATTTCAGGCGTGATAGAACTTCGAAGCGTACATGCGACTCGGCCGTGGGCTAGCCTGTGTGTATTTACCCCCGACGCCGGGTCCTGTACGGTCGCCGAGGACGATAGTCGAATGTGTTCCCTCGCAAAGCGACAATATGATGCCATATCTGTTCAGATCAGCGGGGGGATGACCGTCCCCAGTACGTGATCCGGGGCTCCGGGCGCTCCGACTGTTCTATTTGAAGAGGATCAGTCGTGGTGTCGTCTCGGCAATCATGGACGCGTGACTGCACACCTGGATGACATCGATGCACGCGGGTTTCGCGACGGAAATGTGGTATGCGACGATTTCCTCAGTGTGTCCTGTGATACGACATTTTTTCCGTACGTTCCCGTTGGCAATGTCTGTGTGGGGGGAGCGGGGAAATGGTTGGACCATTATTAGATGCTATCTGGATAGGCTCGAGTATAAGAAGGCCCTCTCGTCGAAACGTTCGTTCTGGGATCACAATCGCATAGCCCTCCAGCCATGGTTTCTTCTTGGAGTTTGAAGATCGCCTCCGCGCTCTTGGCGCTCGTCACCCCCTCCGTCGGACTCGGCGTTGCACCAGGCCAGATCAAAAACTTTGTCACCTTTGGTGACTCGTACACTGATAGCTCGTACTACCCTACCGCGGATGGCGGATACCAGTGGCCAACCTGGGTTGCCCAGTATGGTCCCTTCAACCTCCACGGTCAGTTTTTTCTCGTCCCCAGAAAGCGGTCAGTCAGCGTGGATCGCTCGCTCACCTGAATCCACCAGGGTTCGCGAGGTCCGGCGCAACCTGTTCCAACTTCCTCACTTACCGTCCCTTCCCTCCCATCATGGAGTGGCAGATTCCCGCATACTTGAACGAGACCTACGATGGTGCCCTTGCTCTCAACGCTCAGGAGACGATGTATACGATTTGGATCGGGACCAACGATCTTGGCGTCAACGCGCTCTTGACGGGCAGCGATGCGCCTGGCGTTTCCATCGTCCCCGTCAGACAATGTGCCATCGACGTCTTGAAACGCCTTTACGAAAGCGGCGCACGCAACTTTATCATGCAAAACGTATGTGAAAATTTTCATCATTCAAAACGCAGTGTCATGCATGAAATGATCGACGCTCACCCCTTGTACATATGATTTGGCAGATCATCCCTCTCGACCTCACCATCCTGTACTCCAATAACTCCTACGCCAGCAGGTACTGGACCGCACAGCGCAACACGACGGAGTGGAACGTCTACATGCGGGAGCTCGTCCGTGCGGGGAACCAGATCACGTCATTGGAACTCCAGGCGCTCGCTCCCACCCTGCCCGGAGCCCACATCGGTAGGTGACCCACCTACCCCACCGTTTTGAAAAACCGCTCACCTTTGCGCGATGTGAACCAAAGCTTCCTTTGACTCGTACGGATTCTTCACCGACGTCTACAACAACCCCGGCAACTATCTCAACGGCACCGCGCCGCCCAACGTCACCGGCTGCATCAACTCGTGCGTCTACGAGCTCAACGAGAGCACGAGCGCTACCGGTAACTGCACGGTCGCCCAAGGAAGTGCTCAGGATAGCTTCATGTGGTGCGTTGGCCCGTCATGTCGACGTTTGTGTGTCTGACAAAGGGGTATGGATTCGTTTGCTCCCAGGTACGACGAACTCCACTTTTCGCAGCAGACGGCCAGAGTGCTCGCACGTGAAATTACTGCTATCACGAGTGGTCAATTCAGCGCGTGGGCGACTTGGTTGAGCTGAATGGTCAAGGGAGTTGCACACTTTTTTTTTTTTGGGTCGATGGACGCTAGAATACGCGAGGATTATCGATAGTACATTATCGAGTGACTCACTTATCACGGACTGTGTCAGTCATTGTACGATCTTGGTAGACGTGCTGGGAAAAAACAGGACAACGAGGGGTCCGCTGATCGTCGCGTCTTACCTGGATCCAGGTTGTTCGACGATGTAGATAGAGCATGGCACGTAATCGTATTCGCCAAATCGTTCCCGGCCGTCCAAGGCCCCAAATTGCAAGTGGGATTGACGCAAAGAAGAAACGTACACATTCATCATCCAAACGCCCAGTGCCCAAAAATATTGGAGTCGAGGCAAGGTCCATCCGTGGACTCTGGTCTGCATCACCATGTACTACGTTGCCGTCGTCCATAGCCGTAGATCTCTTCCGACAAAGCGTCCATCCCCGCCAAAACCTAAAGACATTTCCCAGAGATACATCCAGCACATCCCCTCGCGCCAAATCCACCATCAGAAGAGTCCAGCGAGATCGGCGAATGGGTCTTTGCTTTGGGCTGTGGTCGGCTGTGTCTGCGTCCGCTGTCTAGCTGTGGCGCCTACTGTCTGGGCGTGGAGTCCTCCGAGGCCTGGCGGCGTCGCAGGGCCCGAAGGCGGAGTTGCAGCACCCACCAGGGACGAGGAACGTGGGCCACCAGAAGCTGAGACGCCAACCCCTAAGCCCAAAAACTGGTTCTGGGGTTTCGGTTGCATCATGCTTGCAAATTGCGCTGATCCCAGGGTTTGGGACGGCGCTGAAGACTGCGGTTGTATTCTCGATCCTATGGATAGACCGGGAGACGAGGACCCTGCTCCGAAATTCGCGAGTGGAGACGTCGTTCGCCCAGCAGTCCCGTTCGATGACCCGTTCGAGGGAGTAGGTGTCCCAGGGAGCATGATCGATCCGAATTGGGGTGGTGACTGCGCTGTCGTCGGATATGGGGAGGATATCAGTGAAGGTCGCGTCGCGGTATTGATAGGAGGAGGCTGTTGAGAAAATAAGTTCATCAAATCATCAACAGGGTTCGTGTTTCCGCTGGTTGACCCATTGGAAGCGTCTGCAGATCCGTCGTCGAAATCAATCAACGAAGTTCCATATCCGTCAGCTCCGGACCCAGATGCGATCGTCGTTGGAATCGACGCTACTGCTGCAAAGTCTCCTGCCTGGAATGCCTCGAACCGAGCCAATGCTGTATTGATTTGATCATTGGCTTCCAAGAAGGCATCTATAGGAAGGATTAACGACCGTGTAGAGAGTACCACAGGCTCCACTCACTCAGAGACTCTGGGTCATCCGCTTCTGCGTCGGATACCCATTTCTGCAACTTCGGGCGCGCAGCCTTTAGAATCGCTGCTACTTGATCATACACATCCCCCCTTGCCCAATGCTCGCCCTTTGTTGTATCCACGTTATCTAGCATCTCGTTCAGCAGCACCACTTTGCTTTGCAGTTTCGCAAGCTCCGACAGTGATTGGCTCCGATAGTCTGGTTTCGCATCTGGGTTTGCCCCAGCGAGTGATTTCATCAACTCCTGTGCCGCAATCAGGTCGCGCGGAGTTCCTCGTCGAATAAGTTCTTGTAGTTTGGCAGATTGTGCTTCTCTGTCCTCGTTCTCCAGTTCTTCAGGGGTTTTGATAGTCTATGAAAACATGTTAGCGCCTTCCGAAGTAGGCAATGAGAGAGGTCCAAATGGCTCAACGCCTACCATCGTGTTGTCCGAAAGGTCCTGCCTGTGTAGGTCTCTGAACCGATACCCCTTGAATGTCAACAAACGATGCATGTCCCTAATATTTCCAAGATCCTCCTTCCACCTCGAATCAGTACAGATCCCCTCCTTCCAGCCATGGATGAGATCCAATATTCGCGACATAACGGGACCAGGGAATGGTGGTGGTCGTTCGGGGAATCGACGGACGAGCTCGTTCAAAAACTCCTTGGTCGCGACTTGGAGATGTAGCGGGTATCCGCATGACTGGACGAGCGTGTCGAGCAGGGCTAATGCCAAAATGGCGATATGGGGATTCCTATGATTCGCTAGTCGCGCAACCATCATGACGGCTTCACGGGGCCTTGCATATGAAGCGGGAGTCAGCGCACGGGACCAAACGACCCCAGATATGACCCTGTACTCACGTATTGGCCTTCTTGGTGTTTACAAAGTCTGCGATTTCGAGATGGTGGGCGTAGTTTGGTTCTGGGAGAGATGGGTCGCAGGCGTTGGTGATCAAGACCTCGAGTCTTGAGATTTTGAACCATGGCGTCGTTTGAGGGAGCATGATGGAAGAGCTGCAAGTCTGACGCAGTCGCCGATGGCGATGTCGAGTTGTCCGCCGTGGGAATCTCATCTTCATGGGATCCTAGTGACGCTTTGGCCGCAACCGAACTTTGGTCCTCATCGACATCAACGAATTGCCCCTCGAGCAAAGCTAATCTTGCTGTACAAAATCATATCGGTCAAACACTTTGAATGCGCGCTCTAACCCGCTGAATACCCTCAGGCTATGTACCCCAGCACCAGGAGCACAAGTCGTCGTACCCGCGAGGCTTGCTTTCAAGTCCACGTGCGAAAAAGGTCTAAAATGAAGGGCCCAAGCAATACGTCTTGTTGTGACGCTTGGAACGTTTGAGCCACTCCTCAAATCGCTTTGCCTTCCGCTTTGAGCTCCTGTCGAGCTGGACAAAGACTCGGAACGTCGACAGCATGGCCATACCTTCCAACAATCAGGGACACGAGAGGTATAAAATGCGGCAGGTTGGGTGATTCCACACTCAAACGCATTTTTCCACCATCTGCGAGAATCTGGTCATTCTCCTCGACATAGCTGATACCCTCCAACATATACCTCTGTTCTCACTCCTCGTACGACGGAATCATCCATAAATCATGGGCGAGGTACGTTTTCCGCTTCAGCTCGTCCAACTTGGCACTGACCGGTTCATTCCAGATTTATGCCTGCACCTTCGCCCAATGTGACAGGGTCTTCTCGAAAGCTTATGAGCTGATGAAGCACAAGGCCACTCACGAGAACCCGAACAGGTGTGTACGGGTATTCTGGTGACATGACCACCGTCGACCTCAGCGACTATCAACAGTGTATTCTATTGCTCGCAATGTGACTTTATCACTCTTCAAAAGAAGAACCTCACGATCCACTTCGCGTTACAGTAAGTCTGTCTCTTTTCACAACATATCGAGATGTTGACTTCATTCCCTTCCAGCACTGGCGAGAAGATTCACAAGTGCCCTGATATAATCAGCTTTGTTGACTCTTCTGGATCACCAGTACGTGAAGAACGATGCGAGTACAGAACGAACGACCCTGCGGCCCTGTCGAGGCACCGGAAGAAAGCCCATGGGTATGTACCACCACCCAACCGTACTCGGATCGCAAAGGCTACTCCCGTCGATCCTTGCAAGTCTCGGCCAAAGAAGGACGAAAAAGCTTCTCGATGTCACCGGCGTTCTCAGCGTCCTACCGCAGTGTTACGTCGCAAGTTGTCCTGCGTCCCCCGCAAGGCAAACACTTTCAGCAGAGGCCCCAACTATCCGTGTACTTTTGCCGAGTCACCAAATTATTCCACCTGCGCTCTTCGTCAGGTAAACGTGGATTATTATGGAGAGTCCGGCCACGATTCCACGGGCGCGACTTTGGTTGGTTCCGACGAAGAAATGGGATTGGACATTCCTTGCGACCCTTCGTTGTGTTCTCAATGGATGGCAGAATACGAGGAAGGCTACAGCACGTTCGACGTTACTGGAATGAGGTATCTTCCAGAACCTCTCCATGCGGTACCCTCTTTAGCTCCGGCTAGTCTCGACGTGCAGACCGGTCGGGATGGCTGTCTGTGCCCGGAATGGATGATCGAAGCCGGGATCGAGGGTTGGGACCAGTCTATATTGGGGACTCACAAGGACTACTATGTGTTGGATGCCTGAGCTGCTCGTCATCCATGGACTTGTTTTTCATACTTGCATTTGTATCTGCTAATTCTTGGATCTTGACCCTCGACGACTCACTCGTCTGCACGTCGTTGTCATGCATCTCTACTGTATCGCTAGTTACCATCTCTATCCTGATTGACTGCTATAGATAACGTTCCTGGCAAGGGTGGACACATCTACGCCTCGGCGCTACCACGAAGTCTCTGCTTGTCGACAGTCAGACGCTGCCAAAGTTCAACACGACGAATCTGTTCGTCAGGACACTTTAGCGGGTTACCCGGAATGAAAGCTAGTTGGAAATAGACGGTCAAGTTCATCAAGTTCAGCGGTGCATCCTGTGGCTTCGCAAGGAACACCAACTTCATTCACGGGGCGGTGTACACGAAGAGCAGATGCATTGGTTTTGATTGCAGTCGAGACGCCAACACTACGACTACGCGGTGAAAATACCTACCGATACAGAGGAGTGACATGTTCTCAAGGATAGGGATACATGAGATGAAACAGAAAGGGAAGCATAGATGAAAGAAACCGAGACTACAATGAGCGATGCAGCCAGCAAAAAGCCCTTATGTTTTGACCGGATCAGGCGAGAGAGTACTAGTAGGTGTAGTATCCCTGCTGTTGTGTGTCCAAGAGAGACCCGTCCCCCTGAAGAAGATTTCGTCTTCGTGAATCGTGGTCTCGAAGTCTGAAAAGGAAGGCACGATGTTGGTCGCACCGGATGAACTAAAGCTGTCGACGAGCGTTCCCGGGACGGGAAGCGGGGATGGCGCTGGGAGCGCAACACCGCGATCGGTGGAATGGTCCAGCTGAGCGACCGATGAGCTTGCGTTAGTATAAACGTTGTTGTCGAAAGGTATTTCCACGGGTGAGGGTAGAGAGGCAACGGATGAATTCGGCGAAGAGTCGTAGTTTGAGGTGTAAGAAGTAACTGAGCCCAAATCGGTTGATTGTGTCTCGGGTGTGATCGACTCTTCTAGCCAAAGAAGGGTAGTGGCATCGTGGGGAGGATCGGGGTATGTGTGAGTCGAATCATAGAACGACTCGAAGTCGTGATGCGACACCGTGGCCGGGTTGTGAAGGAGCATGGGAAAGGCGGTAACGCTGCCACTAGTGTAATCATAGTATTGCGAAGCGGCTGTCGAGCTCGCGGCATCGGTCGACTCCTGTGCGAAGGCGAATGCATTGCCGTTCGATGCCTCGTAGTAGTGAAGGGGAGTCGGGTGGGCGGAAAGCCTTTCGTCGAAGGGTAGTCCTGCGGGTCCGGGGGCAAAGGCAGCGTATGAACCTGCCGACTCGGAGTTGAAAGTGTTGGCAGTCCAGTATGCACCTGGATCCAAATCGGTCGATTCTGCTTCATGTCTACTGGGTTTGACGTTGTGGGGCGGCTCGAACGAATTTTGACGCAACGCCGTGGCAGGACCATTCGGGAGTATCGGAAATGCCGATGCAGAGACACCATGATAGGTGTGGTTGTTCTGCGATGCGACCGACGAGTTTGCATCAATCAAGTTCGCCTCCAGGTCGTATGGATTGTTATTCGATGCCTCGCCATAACGGGCGTCCGGTGCGGGATAGTAGTGATTGTTGCCCAAGGGTTGTACCATGGATGAGGATGGAGAGGTGACGGTCGGATACGCACAGGCGGAGCTCCGATGAAGTAAAGAGGACAACGTACTTTTCTCATGGCGAGTTCCTAGATAGGTGTATAGGTAAGAGGGGGTATTCTGAGAGAATAACTAAACTGCGAGATGATGAAGTTCGACATACCGCGAGATCGAATCTTGGAGACAGAATGTAAACGCGTCCGGCGGAGTTTCGCGTCATTGTCCTGCTCTACTATGCACAAAGCAGATCAAGTCGTGTTACACTGCCCGAGTCATCTACACACGACGCCGACCAGGTGTCACGGCAAGTATCAGGATGGACATTCACTTTGGGATTGGCTGGAGAAACAATGGGTGTGGATGTTAGAAAAAGGAATACACGAGATTCTAGTACATCACGGCGGAGTGATGCTGCAACGATGGCAACTGTGCGCTTTGGCATCGGACCGATCTGTGTGTGGAGGAGTACTATATAT